>PVLD010000445.1:92297-130087 GCA_004027595.1 Dinomys branickii | reverse complement strand
TTTTAGTTTTATACTGTAAGACATTTTGCTAAGTTGACCAGGCTAGTCCCAAACTACATATCCTTGTGCCTTAATCTCCCAAATCATAATTACAGCCTTGTACCACCACACCTGATTCTACCATGACTTCTTATCTGGCACTTTCCAGTTCCAGGTCTTCACTTGCCCATCCTGTGACAGATACCGTCCTAAATTGGAAATGGAATCAACAATCTTTGAACTAAGTTTCAAAAGTAGCTACCACAGCAAGTGCTGGTTCTCCCGATGTTTTCCTTCTTCCCTGGACATTAGATTTCTGACTTTTAGCTGTGCCAGATTAAAATTATAATTCACAAACACTACTGCAGCTAACTTTTGGTGGTACCGGGGATCAAACTCAGGACCTTGCGCTTGTCAGAAAGGTGCTTATTCCACTGAGCTATATCCCCAGCCCTGCAGCTAACTTTTGGGTACTGGAGAAAATTCTGGTGCAATTTTTAGGAAAGGTCCTATAGGACATAGACTTCCTCTCCCTTTCCTTCTTCCAACTGACTGAAAAGCAGACAAGATGTCTGTAGTTTGAGTAGCCATGTTGAAAAGCACGAAGTAGAAGCCATATATTAAGGATGGCTACATACTAGATGGAAGGAGCCTGAAACCAAGAAAAACTAAAATGCCACATCAGCCCTAGACAGCCTTTTGACTTCCTTTACATGAAAGACAAATGAACCTTTTTGCAAGTCATGATTTTAAAATATCTGTCACACATAGTTTAGTTTATTTTAGAGACAGGGTCTCAGGCTGGCCTTGAACTCACTATGTAGTCCAGGTTGGCCTCCCACTTATGGTGGTCCTCCTGCCTCAGTCTCACAAGTGCTGGGATTACAGGTGTCCACCACCACAACCAACTCAGTAACTAAAAACAGAATCCCAAAATTTAGATGACTGACTACCTCTGAAACAGCAGAGTGCTGTAGTTAGGACCATGACCTCCAGAGTCAGTACACCTGGTTTTACCACTTCCTACCTGCAAGAGCTTGGACAAATGAGTCATACTGTGTGCTTCAGTATTGTCACCTATGAAGACAGTCACAGTACCCACCTTTGAGAGTGGTTGAAAGGACTGAGTTACTATTTGTGAAGCATCTGGCATATAAGTGCTATGTAAGTATCTGTTAAATAAAATAAATACACTTAGAGCAGGGTCAAAAAGAACAATACCAACTACATTGGGTGTGTGGGCCATACTAACCGTCCACACAATTAGGATTGTCTTCAGTGGGAACAGGAGTAAGTTTTGATGGGCCATCCATGTTTCAATTCTCCTTCTAACAAAGGAGAGTTGGCAGTAAAATTTAGAGACCCAGATCCTGAGTATCACCAAAAACTGTCATTCTCTGTGTATGTACTGAACTGGTAGCACTTTACCTACCAGGGAGATTGAGAGATCCCATTACTCCCGGTTGTCAGATCACTTCTCAACTGACCTGACATACTTCCAGGGGAGTTTTAACGGTGTCATGAAAG
Organism: Dinomys branickii; assembly: GCA_004027595.1. Taxonomy (NCBI): domain Eukaryota; kingdom Metazoa; phylum Chordata; class Mammalia; order Rodentia; family Dinomyidae; genus Dinomys; species Dinomys branickii. Next base: position 128,581 of record PVLD010000445.1, on the reverse strand, counting down.
GAAACAAAACCTCCCTCCTCTTCCTGAACCTATCAAAGTTAATCTTAGTCCGTTCTTATATTGGCCAACAAACTAATTCATATCATCATTAAACTGCATTCTGTACTCAAAAAAGATGAAAAAGCATTTGACTGACATTTAAGATATAATACCTTTCTTTTCTTCTAGAAATGATGGTTCTCACTTGTACTTTTAAAACTCCCTTATTTAAGGGTCTTGAAAAGAATGATTTTCAAGCCTTTCTCCAACCCAGTTTATGTAAACAGAGTTGACAACAGAAAAGCTCTCTGAGTTAGGTGTGGTGGTGCATGCCTGTGATCCCAGCACCAGGAAGGCTGAGGCAGAAGAATGAATTCAAGGACGGCCTTGGCTACATAGTAAGTTCAAGGACTGCCTGAACTACATAGTGAGACATTGTCTAAAAACAACTAAAAAAAAAAAAAAAAAAAAACCTAGAAATGCTCTCTGGTTGTGTTTTTGTTGATTTTTGCAGTACTGGGGATTGAGCACTAGACTTTTTCACTGTTACATCTCTAGCCACCACACCTTGTTGACAACCATCGTTTTCATAAGTATGATAATAATACATTTTTTCTATGAATGCTTTCTACATCTGAAACCTTGTTTTTTTGGGGGGGCGGTCTTTTTGAGACAGGGTCTCACTATGCAGTTCATGCTGGCCTTGAGCTCACTTTGTAGCCCAGGCTGGCCTCAAAATTGAAAAGCTCCTCTTGCCTCAGCCTCCCAAGTGCTGGGATTACAGGTGTGCATCATTACGCCCCGCAAGATCTCAGAACTTAATGAAAATTTCATCTTTTAGTTTGCTTTGGTTTTTAAGATTAAATTTTAGTCAAACTCCCTGCAATTCTCCTGCCTCAGCCTCTCTAGTGCTGGGATTTCAGGCGTGTGCCTCCCTGCCCGGCCCATATTTTATTTTTCCCGATCCACTGCTCTTACAACATCTTCAGTGGGTCAAATGCCTTAAATTTTCCGCATGTCTCAAAACTGGTCACTTCTCAGCTGCTCTTGTCATTCCATATCCTCTCTTATCCCTATCTCCCTATATACACAGTCAAAGGACAAAATAACGGTCAGCAAAACTCCACTTTAGCTGAAAGACAAAAAGCTGATAGTGGGGGGAGGTGGGTAAATGAAAGATAACAGCCTGTGCTTCTAAAATTCTGCATTCTAAAGAACTGAAAATGAGTTGAACTTTTTCCCAGAAGTGCGCAATAACCAGGGCAGATGAAACTGTGCGCCCACCCACGCTATCACCACGGTCGGTCAAAGAGAGACCCAGGACCTCGGCAGGGAACACCCCACAGGAGGCTGGAACTGAATCCTCAGATGGCTCACCCATCCTCCAGAACAGTGACGCGCGGCTTGAATCTAAAAAGAGAGAACAGACCGAAAGCCCCAAATCTGTCGGCCAACGGCCGAGGAGTAATCCCAGTAGTTTAAAGCTGAGGAATCTACCAGAAAGCTGCATGTGCCCGCGCCTCTCTGTCCGGAGGCAGATTGCCTCGCCACACAGCCAGCCCCCGGCCTGTATCTAGTCAATTTCCTCTTTTCATTTTCCGCTCAAGCCTCCCCCACCAACAAGGTTCTGATTTATTTCTTCACCCCGAACGGCTTCCCCAACTCCAGGGCTCAGAGACATCCCCAAATCCTGCTGCGGACCGGCACTGTGAAGTTTTTCTCTTCTGCACCATGCAGTCAGTTCCCTTTTGCCCCCACCCGCGCCGGCCCGGAGCCCGGGTCCCACACCCGCGCTCACCCCCTGAGGGTTCTTGACGAAGTAGCTTCCGCTGGAGCCCTGGTAGATGCGCTCGGGGAAAATGCAGCGCTCGATGGCCAGCTCTGCCTGCCGAACCACTGCCTCGAACTCCGGGTCCTCGGGGAACTCGTTCCGCTCGCGGGAGGCCTGCGCGGCGTGCGCTGCTGCCGCAGCCTGGGCGGCCAGGGCTTGGGCCTGCACCGCCACAGTGTGGGTCTGGCCCTGGGCCGCCGCACCCCTGGCCCGGTCCAGCAGGGGCTGCCGCTCCCGGTCGTGGCCCGGAGAGCTCGGCGGAGAAGGCCCGGAGCCGACCGCCGAAGCTACGCGGACCGCGCCCCCCGGAACCTGCGGGAAGTGAGCACCGGAGCCCGACGGGAAGGTGTACTCCGGGGGTTGGGCCCGCTCAGGGGACACTAGTGGGCTCGTCTCGTCCATCCCGCAGGCCGCCCGCTCGCGGACCCGGCGAGCTACACAGCTGAGCTGGTGGCCGGAACCAATCCGCGGCACGCCCCACCTCCCGCCCGGCCAACCAGGCCGCGCGCCTCCTTGGCCCCGCCCCTAGACTGTCCTGTTTACTTGGCGACGAGTAGGCACGGCCCCTCGCGCGCGAACAGTAGCCAATCAGAACCCTCTCTGAGCAATCGCAGCCTCCGCATTTTTCTCCCGTCACCTTCTGTGAAGATTGCGCATGCTCTACAACTAAGCCCTAGTCAGGCACGCCCTCTGCCCCCGACCAGCTCCGCCCCGCTCTTTAACTTCCAATTGGCTAGCAAGTCTTGGGAAGCCTGCAAAATAGCAACTTAGCTATAGTTATGCGTTAATTGAGCGCTTACTATGAGCTGGCTGTGGAGCTGGAAGAAAGTGCATCTTTGTATCATGAACCTACTACGTTGTAAGTGCTGGAGAGACAGCAGTGAAGCAAAGAAACAACCTCCTGGATTTAAAAAACAAACAAAAAACCCAGCCCTCATGCACCATACACAGAAGCTGGCCCAATTGCTCAATTCTTGTTAACTGAGGAAAGATAATAGTACCATGAGATGCAAGGTAAGCATCTGTGACTTTTATTCACCACTGTAAAACCTCAGTGTCTAAACACAGTAAATGCTCAGAACATTTTTAATACTGGAAAAGTAAAATATAACCCTGCTGTCAAGCCGAGGACACAGTTTGCTGAGGCAGAATGGCAGAAAGTCAACGCTACTTTGGGATGGGCAGGAGAGTCAACAAAGGCAACAGGTGAGAGCTGTGCCTTGAGTTAAGGCTAACTAAAATGTGTAATTAAATCACCTAGAAAAGGGGGAAGAAAAAGAAAGGTATGTGAAGCAGAAGAGTTTGCGGAAGAAAGGAAAAGGAGGGTTAGAACTTGAGAAGGACAGCAACCTGCTTGACTGAGGGGATGTTCCCAAGGACCTGCAGAGGCAGCCAGAGGGTGTCTGGCGTGTGAAGGGCCGAAGGGAGTTCTGGGAACCGTTGCTGGGCAGGGGAGAGAGGTAGTGTCAACCTACTCCCGACCCAGGCACCTCGGAGAAACACTGGAATAAAAATGGGTGGCATCTGAAGGAAGGTGCACAGTTAGTTGGGATAATTAAAATGTATACTAACTTCATCTTTTTTTTTTTTTTGGTAGGGCTGGGGATGAACTCAAAACCTCATACATGTCCCCCAACCAACACTGCCTTCTAAAGTGTAGGGCATAGTAGAAGCATGGGCTTGAAAATCAGAGACATCTGAGTTTGAATTACAGCTCTACAATTGTTATGTTAGAGTTACTTAATCTCTCTAAGCTTCAGTTTTCTTACCTATAAAATAAGAAGCATCCCTAACTCACTTGATTAAATAAAAATCTGTATGTAAAGCAGGTAGCATAGTACTGAATGCATAAAAATATCAGCAAATGTTAGCCTTTTATCACCGCCAAGGGTTTTATTTTGTTGTGTTTTGTTGAAACAGGGTCTCCCTATGTAGTCCAGACCTTGAGCTCACTGTATAGGCCAGGCTGGCCTTGAACTTTCAGAGATCCTCCTGCCTCAGCCTCCTGAGTGCTGGAATTACAGGTGTGCCAAGCCATGCATGGCTAGGTTATTGTTAATGTGGCTGATTTTGTGCTTAAAGTAACCAGCAGACTAGAGGTATGGATTTTCACAAAAGATGACCAGCCACATAGTCAACAATATTTCACAATCATTCTTTCTGAAGTCAGATTATTGCCACAACTAACTGGGAGTATTAAATTGAAAGAACTATTGTTGCTTGTATGGGGATGTCAAACTTTCTAACCAAATAAACAATTCTAGGCAAAAGTCCATATTGCCTTTGTTTGAGGTAGGGTCTTGCTGTGTAGCCAGGCCAGCCTTCTGAGTGCTGGGATTACAGGTATGCAGCACCGTGCCAGCCTTCATTGCCCCTTTTCATTGGAACTCATGCATTCCCTTTTCCTGCCTAATCATCAAATAACTAAGTGATGCCTTCCCTCTTCTGTCATGCAGAGCACAGCCACAGAGATGATTTCTTAATCTCCTTCATCTTATGTATTTAGCCCATGAACTTCAAATTATGATCAACAAAATCTCCCAGGTTTGGAATTCACCCTGGAATTCTGAGCTTTGGAAACTCCCTCAGAATTTGTCTATCCGTTAGAACTTTATTTTTACTGGAAAAAGTGTCCATACATTGCCTATCATATAAGTGTCAATACATTGCCTATTCTGTCTAGAACTTACTAAATACTGAGCATGTGGCAGGCATTGTTTTCCTTGGATTAACTCATGTGACTGGCATTACAGTTCCTACTGGAAACTGAGGCCTAGAGATGTAAAGTAACTTACCCATGGTCATTCAACTGGTAATTGGCAGTGCTGGACTCAAATTTTGGCAGATTGGTTCCATGCTTTCAAAACTATAGTATATTGCTTCTTGTTAAATATTCCTATGAAATAAGTCTCACAATCATTTCTTTCTTTCCATCTCCACTGATGCCCCACTAGTTTTGAGTTTCTCTGCTTTCAGTCTCTCTCAGTATCTGTCGGTATAAGTACCAGATTAATGTTCTCAAAATATTGTTTTCATAATGTCATTTTGTTACCCAAGAAACTACATGGGGGTGGGAGGCACTGGGGATTACACCCAGAACCTTGCACATGCTAGGCAAGTTACATCTAGGCCCTATTTATTTATTTACTTACTTACTTACTTACATAAAGACAGAGTCTAAGTCACCTAGGCTGGTGTCACACTCATAATCCTCCTGCCTCAGCCTCCTAAATAGCTGGAATTATCCATATGCACAGCAAGAGCTACATTTTTATTGTTGTAAAATATACATAATTTATCATTTTAGCTATTCATAAATGTACAATTCATTAAATATAATTCATATATTGCAAAACCACTCCACTGAAAACATTTTCATTATTTCCAAGAAATTTGTATCCATTAAGCAATAATTCCCTCCTCTTCTTTGCCCCCAGCATCTGGTAGCCTCTCTTCCACTTCCGATCACTGTCAATTTGCCTATCCTAAAAACTACGTTTTTGTGTGTGTTTTTGAGACAGGGTTTCACTATCCAGTTGAGGCTGGTCTAGACCTCACTTTGTGGCCCAGGATGGCCTCAAACTCACAGTGATCCCAAGTGCAGGGATTACAGGCATGTACAACCATGCCTGGCTAGAAACTACATTTTGCACATCATATCATATCCCTAATTTTCAGATCTCTACAAATTTGGCCTCATCCAATATATTTAGCCTATTTCTTCAAATTTTCTAATATACATTTCCACTCTAGTGTGTTCTATTTCCTTGACACTCCATTCTCTCAATGACTGAAATTACACCTATAGTCAATACCACACTATTATCACTACTGAGTGTTAGCACCAGATTGAACCTTACAGGTCTTCTGGTCCAAGCTCATTTTACAGGCTAGAAAGCTCAATAACTTGCTCTAAATCACACATAGTTAGTGGCAGAGATGGGATTTAAAAACGCAGTCCATATCTTTTAAAATAATTTGAGCCAGACATGGTGGCCCATGCCTGTAATCCTAGCATTTAGGAAGCTGAGGCAAGAAGACTGTCGTGAGTTCAAGGCCAACCTGCCCTACATAGAGAAATCCTGACTAAACAAAAACCTTCAAACTTTAAACTACTACTTACTTTACACTGAATTCTTAGACAAGCCCTGGGAGCCTTCATCATCCTCATCACCACTTCTAGTCTAGTCTGCAGTTGAAGGAATCTCAATTCAGAAAAGCACTTTGCTTTCTCTGTGCCCTTGTCTTCTCTTAAGAATAAAGCCTTAGGTTATTCCACGTATATGTAGTAAGACAGTAACTCCCAGCAAGCAATGGCTTTGCAAGCCTGACAGGACTAGCATCATGCTGCATCTCAGTAAATAAACACGAATACGCCGACTTGAAAGCATAGTATTCGGGAAGATTTGCTTCAATTTGGGGACCGTATTTTAAAAACAAGTTTTTGAGGTAGTGACGGCACAAGTCCTTATAATGAATACAAAAATGTCTTGATATCACAGTGCTTGGAGCAAGGTTATGAAAGAGCAGTTGCCCTACCCAGCCCATTACAAAACTGCACCTTTAAAGCTGGATTTAAATTCTGTCGTAAAACTCAGCGGCGGCGCCGACTAACCTCTGTTAAGGATTTAGCTTCTCGAGCAAGTAGGCATGGAGGCTTAAGAAGCAACTCTGGTTTTGTTTGGGGTTAACTTTGCAGCTACGCAGCCTCTAAGCAGGCTGGACCCGAGTCCCTCAACTCTCTGGGGTTTGTACAGGTGGGGCCTCAGGCTCAGCCCCACCCCTCTTTTAGAAATTCAGCCGAGGCTCTGGAAACATTTTGCCCCGCACAAAGATGGCGCAAAGGCGGACTGAGCCAATGAGGACTGGTGTTGCTCCCGGTTGCCTAGGTAACAGCCAATGGGCAGCGGGAACTGTGCCCAGTGCGGCCGCCCGCGATGGCGGCTTCCAATGGGGCAAGTACGGTTGGAGGTAGCAGAGAGGAAGGTAACAGGAGAGAGCCAGGCGGAACAAAGGTCTTCGGCCCTGGAGCTGCGAGCCTGGGCGTGACGGCCGTCCCAAAAGGCGGAGCCCAGGTTGGGTAGCGGCGCGGATGGGAGGGGTCCTCGAGAGTGTGGTCAGCCAGGTAGGAACGGAGGAGTGCAGCGGATTACCTGGGATTGGATGATGGCTTCCACCAGATCCGCCGACCCTGGGGCGGCTGCCCGTGGTGTCCTAACCCCGGGCCTTGAGCTCCAACTTCGGGGTTGAGACCCACGGCACCTCGGAATGGCAGACCCATATGAGCACAAGTCCTTGGGGACGGAAGAGCCTACTCAGATAAAGGGAAACAAGAGGGGCTGGAATGCAGTGAGGCACTGTGTTGCCTTGCAATGGTCCAGGGTTTTGTTTGCTCTACGGCCCGTCTGCACCACGCTCCGGTGGTGGAGACACGAGCTACGTATGGAGACTTAGGAATGGGACGCTTCAATTATTTGATGGGTAGCACGCCAGCAGTTCAGCATCTCCGAGCTGCCTACGTGGTAACAGGAACAACGCACTGTCTTAGAAGCCGGCCCAAGCACACTGCTTTTCTTGAACTAGAATTGTATTTTGACAGTGTTACTCCCTAGTCCCCATCACTCCCGTCTTCGTTTTCTTGTTTTTTTAAACCGACTTTCGGGCACCAATGTTTTTTTCGCACTTTCAATTTGACCGTCTCAGTCTTACTGAACAAAACCTTTATATGCTAACCATACATTTGTTTACTTTTCACGTGAGGGAAAGAGGGAGGGTTCGATTTATAATTTTATTTTATTTATTTTGGTTTTTTGAAATAGGGTCTTGCTATATAGTTCTGGCTGGCCTTGAACTTACTATGTACATTTATAACTTTAAAACCAGTTATATTGAGTTTGTTTAAACAAGCTTTTATTTACTTTTTGTTTTGGTTTGGGTTTTGAGACAGGGTCTCCCTGTATAGCCAGGCTGGCCTCGAACTCCCAGGAATCTTTCTGCCACATCCTTGCAGCGCTACAGGCAAGGCTACCACACCCTGCAAAACTGCTTTCTTTATAATTGAAAGATCTTGGGCAAGAGGACCATACTCCTGGAAGGGTGCTTTAGGTAACAATTTGAAGGTACCTGTGGGGAGTTAGGTGGCTGCTGCCAAATAATAGTCTCTAACTGAAAATCTGTTGCGCTTTATGTTAGTTTTTTTTTTTAATCCCCCTAATTTGGACACAGGTTACTGTAAATATGTAACTGTTCTTGAATAAGCTTGACTTGTTAAAATTTTAAAAAGAGAAACAAAATGAAAAATATTTTCATTACTTTGCTGGAGTTCTATTTGGAAATGTCTGGGGTAGGGATATGGTCTGTTGTGCGGAGAAATAGTGCATTAGCTTATCTAGAGACAAAATAGTAACTTTTCTTTTGCAGCTTATCTGTCAGGAGTGTTACAAGGGTGTTTGTTGAGAAGAATGAATTAATCCTGGCTTGTGACTAGAATCCACGTGTCTGTGTAACCTTAATGAGCCTACAGTTGCAGCTGCTTACTTTAGAGGTCTGGATTCACAAACAACAAAAGCCTTTAACACCAACATAAAGACAATCAAAGTTTAATAAACTGTTGATTCACACACACATGCACACACACTCACACACTCACACACACACACACACACACACACACACACACACGATTATACAGAAAAAAGCAAAATACAAAAAGAAGATTACATCACCAAATTGGAGGAAGCACAAACTCCTGAAATCCAGCGCTGGGCAGTCCTGGGTGTAGCTTTCAGGGTCCCGATGATCCCAGGCAGCACACCCTCTCCATATATAAGACTCCAGTGTCTCCCTGCTAGTGAGACCCCCTAAGTAGCAGTGGAGACAAAAGTGACAGGGTCCCAACTGTGTATGACCAGGAGTACAGTTTGCAGCCGGCAGAAGCTGGCCAGGTGCCTGAAGGCTGCAAATATCTGTACTGTTTAGATAAGTATTTCAGAGAGAAAATGTCCTTGAGAGCGGGCCAAACTTACAAGAGGTTCTGTCCATCACAAGATGCCCTGCCAGACATCCTGACAGTTAATCTTTAGAACAAGGTCATGGCACTGCTGTGAACAAGGAAGATCTTTCTATACTTAATTTTAACCCTTCAACTGGAGCCTAACCCTGAGGGCATCTCTTCTCTTTAAGATTATTTAAATAACTGTCACAAATGACTTTTTGGATCCCTTGTTAAACTATTGAGACTTGCAGTTTTCCTCAGCACCAGCTATTCTTTATTGAAGTACATTTGTCTGATTTGTCTCAGTGACCATGGTTACAAGTGGAATTCCACTTTGCACAGTGGCTGTGTAGCTATTAACTGCATGTTCCTGTAATCCCAGTACTCTCAGAGGTTGAGGTAGGAGAATCAAAAGTTAAAAGAGTCTAGCCTGGCAATTTAGTGAGATCCTGTCCCAAAATAAATTTTAAAAGAGGGCTGATTACATAGCTCTATGGTAGAGTACTTGCCTGTCATGCATGAGGGCTTGGGCTCAATCCCTAGTACCACCAAAAAAAGGAACGAGGAGTGGAAATGTGTAGCATGACCTTTGAAAACAAGTCGGAAAGAATGATGGCAGGGTTAGGTTGAGAAATAGTGTTCCAATTAAATGTTGCTGTATAACAAATTATCCCCAAACTTCATAGTTTTTCATTCGTGGTTTTTTGTTTTGTTTTTCTCAGTATTGACAATTGAACCCAAGGCCTTCACACTGAGTTATATCCTCAGCCCTTTTTATTTTTTATTTGAGAGAAAATCCTGCTAAGTTGCCCAGACTGGACTTCAACTTGTGATCCTGCTGCCTCAACCTCACACAGCCACCATGCCCCATTTTCATCCCCTTTTATGATCTAACCTCAGAACACACATCATTTCTATCATGTTCTGTGGTCAAAGCAGTGACAAACCTGCTCAAATTCAAAGGAGAAGAATTTGACTCCACCTTTTCATAGGTCAGTGGCATGGTGAGATTGTAGAACATGTACCAGAGAAATTATTGCAGACATCTTTGGGAATATAATCCTCTACATTTGGTAATAGGAACATAACTCTTCAAGTTTCATTGGCTTCCTTAAAATATTTAGAGTACAGGTCCCAAGAGCTGATGGTATACCAAAAAGATAAATAGGTCTACAACTTCAAGGCCTGGCTAGCATTTGCCCATAGCTGATCCTCAAATTAAAGAAACACTGTCTTTTAACTGCCTCCTGCTGGTTCTTCCAGAATGAGTTGGGATGCCACTTTTATGTGGCCTTCAGGAAAATTTATAACCTTCTTGTGTAAAGAATGACTTTGTGTTTTGGAATGATTGTCATTCTAAAATTTAGTAGAAGATACAGGCTTTTGATCTCAACAGACATATGTCAAAGGAATGAAATATTTGCGATTTGTACCAAAAGTTCCCTTTTAGTGCTGTCACATAGTTCTAAGAAGAGCTAAAGATGGTCTATAGCTATCAAAACACTTAGCTAGACTGGAAAGAGCTTTCCTCTACAGCTGTGATGGAAAACTGCTTCTCTCCTCTCATTAATGTTGTATTGGCAATGGAGTCATATTGACCTGTACTCTTGCACACTCAGATGCTGAGCTGATGATAAGAGGTTGTGAACCTGAATTGGATGCGGACTTTATGGAACAGTGATAGGACGGAGAGGATGTAGCAGGTACCTGCATCATGTCTCTAAGAAAATATTCCCCAGGGTTTTGGAGGGGCTACAGTGCAACAAGCATGTGGTCTCTGCATAGGGATATCTTACACTATGTGAGCGATCCTAGACATGGAGCTGCTGGCTCATAAGTAGAAAAGGGAGAAAGTCCTGTAGGAATGACCCCTAAAGGACTCTCAAAGAGCCTCCCCCACAGCTGACCTTTGTTATGAGACTAGAAATTAATATTTCTCCATATTTGAATGAGAGTGCAAGGATTCTCCAGACTCAGCTGTCATCATGTCTGAAATTAGAGCTTAGAGTTGAGGTCAGGGCTTTGGGGATATGATTGACCCTGGTTTAGGCCAGGCTGCTTCATATGAAATCATTTCAAGGCATCAGTATCTATGTCAAAAATGGCCAAAGTTAAAACATTCTGGAGGGTATTGATGGGGAACAGATGTGGCAACTGTACTTTGTTTTTCTACTATTCAGTATGTACCTTAGTCAAAATTGCTGAATTGCTCTGTTTCTTTCTTTCTTTCTTTCTTTCTTTTTTTTTTTTGGTCTTTTTCAGACAGGGTCTTCCTATGCAGTTCAGGCTGGCCTAGAGCTCACTTTGTAGTCCAGGCTGGTCTCAAACTTGCACGTATCCTCCTGCCTCAGCCTCCTGAGTGCTGGGATTACAGGCAAGCACCAACACGCCCAGCTTTGTTCTGTTTCAAAATGTTTGAATTGTGATAACATTTTTGCACTGAGCAAAGACTTTTGAGGAGGTTCCATTGCAGTAAGTAAAGTGTGAGTCTAGGTGTCTCTTTTTGAAAAAGAAAAAGAAACATTTTTTTTTTCCTCTCTCTCTGTTTGAGACAGAGTTCACTATGCAGTTCAGACTAGCCTTGACTCCCATTGTAGCCCAGGCTGGCCTCTAACTCTCCTGGACCCTCCTGCCTCAGCCTACTGAGTGCTGGGATTACAGGTATGCACCACCACTCCCAGCAAGAAACCAGTATGTGGTGGACAGGGCCTAGCAACATTCTTGGTACATTTATGTATGTTATTTAGTCCACCTGCTGTCTCTGAAGTAGGTGCATTATTCCCACTGTACAGGTGTGCAGACAGTGCTCATTTCAGCAGCATATGCCATCGCTGAGGAGCCATATTTAGAGACATTTAGGTGGCTTGCCTGGGGTGACGCAGTGACTCAGGATTTGAATTGGGCTCTTTCAGCTGTCAGGGTCTACAATACCTAACTCTATTGTTTTAGGAGTCAGGAAAGGATAAGATAAGCTAGTGTTTAAGAGCATGGGTTGTAGAGGTGGCTGCCAGGCTCCTGGTGTGAGCTGAGAGACTTTAACAAGTTTATTTATCGTCTCTGTACTTCAGTTTCTTCACCTATACAGAGAAGTAGCAATACCCACTTCACTGTGAGATGAAATTAGATAATGTACACAATACGTGGTCAATACATGTTAGATTTTTGTTGTTGTTGTTGTTTTGGTTGGGTTTTGGCTTTTTGAGATAGGGTTGAAGATAACTATGTAATACAACATCCAGTGCTAATTCCCTAAAAAAAAAAAAAAAAAAAAAAAAGAGATAGGGTCTCGCTGTGCAATTCAGGCTGGCCTGGAGCTCACTTTGTAGCCCAGAGTGGTCTCCAACTCGCAATGATCCTCTTGCCTCAGCCTCCCAAGTGCTGGGATTATAGGTGTGCGCCACTATGCCCAGTAGTACATGTTAGTTCTTGTTGTAATGGTATTTGGGATAGCTTCTCTGCATCTGCTCAGTTGATGACAGAGGATTGTGCCATCTGGAGTATAAATAACTCAGCACTGTCTGTCACCACAGTTGTTTTTTTGGTTTTTTATTTGTTTGTTTGAGACAGGGTCTCACTATGCAGTTCAGGCTGGCCTTGAATTTGCTGTGTAGCCCAGGCTGGCCTCAAACTCATGGCAATCCTCCTGCCTCAGCCTCTTGAGTGTGGGGCCTATAGCCCAGCACCACAGTTTAGAGAAAACAAATTTTTTTAACTCATGTATTTTAGTTGAACATTTATTTTAGAGCATCATTTTTGTATGAAATATGCCAGATCCTTCTTGTACTGTGAGGTGTGGAGCTTAGTCTTTAGAACTTTGTCTTGTATCCCTGCTCTGGCCCCTGTACCCTAAAGAAAAGTTTCATTTGTTGTGTTGGACTCAGTCTGGGGCCTGTGACTCTAGGTTAATTTTTTTTTTTTTTTTTTTGGCGGTACTGGGGATCGAACTCAGGACCCTGCGCCTGCTAGGCAGGCCTTATTCCACTGAGCTATATCCCCAGCCTCTAGGTTAATTATTAATCGTGAGGAAACTTGCAGTGGTGATTTGTAGCTCAGAGTTTTCACATGGTATTTCCATTTAGTGGAATAGTAGTTTAGAGGCTTGCAAATGAGAATCTAATAATATATAAATTTCAGATTCCCTACCTCCAGCTGGACAGACTCAGTACTGTCCACCATAGTTGTTGTGTTTTATTTTGTTTTGTTGAGACAGGGCCTCACTATGGAGTGCAGGCTGGCCTTAAACCCACCAGGTAGACCAGGCTGGCCTTGAAGTCACAGAGCAATCCTCCTGCCTCAGCCTCCCCAAGTGCTAGGATTACAAGAGTGCACCACTGCGCCCTCCCTTCTTATAAGATTGTTGAATACATTCTCTCACCACCTAGCCAATTCCCAAATGTTATTGGTATGTTTTCTCCCGATATTTGTCATAGCCCTGCCTCTGCTCCTATTACAGTGTCCCCGGACCACCTACTCATCTCTGCATATCTCAGTTAGCTTTTGTCGGGTAGTAACACACCACCTTAAAACAGAGTGGCTTTAAACAACCACCATTTACTTATCCTGCAATGCTGTGAGGTATTAGCTTTGGGCTGGGCTCAGGACAGTTCTCCTGGTCTTGCCTGAGTTCATTTCACCCATGGGCAGCTGGTCCAGGCGGCCTCTCATTATCCAGCAAACTAGGCTGGGCTCATTTACTTGGGGCACAAGAAGTCCCAGCACAGCAAACCTCTAATCTTGTCACCTTTGCTAACAGAGTGACTTACATAGCCACCCCTGATCCAGTGGGTGAAGAAATAAATAAACTGCCTTGCAGGGAGCGGAGGGGGATAACCGTCTTTATTCCAGAATCATCACACCCCTTCTTGTGAGTTTTGCTGAGGAAGTGCCGACTGCTTCAGCCCCTCCTGCTTCCTGCCACCACATTCATTTCCCTTAAACAGTGTTCCTTAAACATCATGTTACTTCCCTGTTCAAAACTCCCCAGCGGCTCCTGCCCCATCCCTTAGCCAAAATAAACTCTTCTGCCTGGCTTTCAGGGACCTCTGTGGCTGGCCGGGCCTAACAGTAGAGGCTACAGTACAGGAGAATAGAACTAGCCATAGTTGAGGAGGATTGTATGCTAACCCCAGCTTGGTCACCAACAAACTTTTCTTTCGGGGGGACATGGTACTAGGGATTGAAGCCACAGCTTTCACATTGAGCCTATATATCCCCAGCTTCCCCTCCTCCACCCCTCTGTTTTTCAAACAGGGTCTTGTTGAGTTGCCCATTCTGGTCTCAAACTTGTGATTCTCCTGCCTCAGCCTCCCAGAGTGCTAGGAATACAGACATTCACTGCCATGCCCAGGTACTATCAAACATTTAACCATTCTGAGCTTCTGTTTATTTATCTGGGTTAAACCTATGAGGGTCTCTTCAGATTTATGATTTTGCCTGTATATACCTGTTAATCCCTAAACAAGCTCTCAGCTGTAGTCACACCAGGCTTCTGCTTTTGCCCTTGGACAGCCCATGTTTACGCCACTCTGTGCTTTCATGCCCTATGTTTTCTCAATCAGTGCGTTACTCTTTGCTTTTTTCATTGCTCGTTTTAAATTCCGCCCATCCCTTGTCCTTGTTCGTTTCTGCCATCCAGGTGGGCATTTTACCTATGATATAAATCTGTGTTTCAGTTGCTGATTTTATCAGACTGTAACCTCTTTGGGGGAAGAGATTATGTTTTATACATCAGCTAAGTTCATAGTAGGCTAAGCCTGCGTTTCCATCCCAGGTCATAGAAAATAGGCTCAGACTGAAAACTGAAGACAAAGAGGAGGACAAGGGTGCTTGGGCAGAGGTAGTGGTGCTAGTGGAAAGGATGGTGTTCTATCAGATGTACCCAAGGAGGTATGTACACACCAGGCTGGTGGCCTTTAGAGGGTATCTACAAGGCTTTTTATAGTTATCTACAATATATATATATTTTTGCAGTCCATTCCTCCAACCATCCCGTGACCCTGGCTCTCCTCTGTTTATTTCCTACAGTTTTCGTCTTTTTCTTCTGTAAGCTGTCACCATGACCTTGACTAAAGGGTCCTTCACCTACTCCAGTGGAGAGGAGTACCGTGGCGAGTGGAAGGAGGGTGAGAAGGGTCTTTGGGGTACCCAGTGATGAACGCCTCATGCAGCTAAGGGGAATAATTACATTAGGAGGGGCAGCCAGGTTTATGGGGCTTCCTTCTTCACTCCAGGACCCAAATCTACGTAACGCTGTTCCTTTATTGTTTTAAGATTCAGTAAAGGAATGAGAAAATGCTGTTAGTCTACGGCCATACCACCCTGAACGAGCCCGATCTTGTCTGATCTCGGAAGCTAAGCAGGGTCGGGCCTGGTTAGTAGCTGGGTGGGAGAAAATGCTGTTAATCCAGCCTCCAGAAATGAGTTAAATCTTTCCAGCTCTAGATTTCCTCCTTGAGTACTATTATGTGGGAATTTCTTAAGTAAATACTGAGGTACCCAGCAGGGCACAAGGCATTCTTTTAGAGTGCAGAATTCACCCTAATTCCCTGGTCACAGTGAATCTTAAGAAGTTAAGGATGATCTGGAAGTTAGACAAACACGCAAGAGCACATGACGTTCATTGCCTTGAATTTTCTATGACAGCTCGTTATATTTGGAAGTATTCATAGGAACAATAAAACTCTTCCTGGAACTATAAAAGAAACAATTAAATGATGTTCACTTTGGAAAAACAGTCTGACCGCTTTGAAGTGTTGTGGGTCCAGTCCCAGTAAGCCGGGAACTGCCCTAAGGAGACTGGACTTCTGCACCAGCACAGGTGCAGGGCAGCTCGCGCTGTGAACAGGCACATGCCGCAGATGGTTCATGTTAGATCCCTGCAGCTGGTAAACTCTTGAGCCTTGAGAAATTGTGCCTTTGTGACCTTGCTTCCTTTCATCCTAAGCCTTTTCTCCTACCCACAAATACCTGCTATCCCGTCAATATGGTTTTCTAGAAGAAAGACGTCCTGAGGTCCTGCCAGGCAGTCTTTGCCCACCGAAAGAACTTTCTCACACTGTGTAAAGGGCATGATTGCTCCCCCAGCTTCTTGCTCAGGTTTCCAGTCAGCGTAGTGAGTAAGCACAGCCCTAGGGGTGGAACGGAGCTCAAAGCAGTGCTGCCACTTGGCCTGTTCAGTTTTCCCATAGCCTCATGATGCTGAAGGGCACTATTTTTTTTCTCAGACCCCTGGGATCTGAGTAAGTTATTTGGTATCACCTTTCCTCGATTTCCCCCATCTACCTTTTCTCTTTTCTTTTCTTTTTGAGACAGGGTCTTGCTTTGTAATTCAGGTTGGCCTTGAATTCACTATGCGTCTCAGGCTAGCCTTGAACCTGTAGTGATCTTCCTGCCTCAGCTTCCCAAGTGCTTTGATTGCAGGTGTGTGCCACCATGCCCGACTTCCCCTTCTGTTTAGTGGAAATGATAACAGTACCGCCCTTACCTCATACAGTTGTCATAAGGATTATGTAAAATGACAAAAAGTGCTTGGAAGACTGGCTGATACATAAGGGCATTATAAACTATTGTTATTTTATTTTTAAATCTGATTGATTGATCGATTGATTGTGTGGTACCGGAGACTGAATCCAGGAGTCCACTACACCTCCAGCCCCTAACTTGTTATTTTAAGAACTGTCTCATCGTTAGTACTTGGAGAGACCTGCTCCAGACTTGATGAGTGTGACTTACAATGGGAGGTACAGAACTCAACTTTCATTGGTGCTTCACTCTGCCCTGTTAATGCCATCGCTTCCTCTCTTTTGTGGGTAGGGTGATAGAAAATGTGGGTTGCTGGTGTAAAAGGACCTTGAAGCTGCCCCATTCCAACCTAGCACCTGTCCTTCTCTTTGCTCAGGCCGCAGACATGGTTTTGGTCAACTGATGTTTGCAGATGGTGGCACATACCTGGGTCATTTTGAGAATGGGCTTTTTAATGGCTTTGGGGTATTGACCTTCTCAGATGGCTCAAGGTGAGTATGTGGTTATTCTCTTCTCAGTCTTTAAAGTAGGGAGGCTCTGATATAAAAAATGGGACATTGGTGAATAGCTTCTCCTAGGTCTTGCAGAAAACAGACAAGGAGTAAGCAGTTTATTGGTTACTTTTAAATAGATGTTAATTTTGAAATGTTAAGCAGGTAAATGACCTTCCACCAACCTCCATTTGCTTAAGTTCTTTCCTTGAGATGAGGGCCTCACCTCGTACATATTCTCACTTTGCTGGTTGGGAATGGAGTAGATAGGGCGAGGAGCTCTGAGCTAAGCAGAACCAGCTTTTATTCATGGTATTAACTAACACATCTTGTCAGCTGCTTGACTCAGTAATGAGGACAGCTCACTTGCCCGGGAGAGGCTAACATCTTTGTGTTTCTGCAGGTATGAGGGGGAGTTTGCCCAGGGCAAATTTAATGGCGTTGGAGTCTTCATTCGACACGACGACATGACCTTTGAGGGGGAATTTAAAAATGGCAGAGTAGATGGTTTCGGTAAGTTGCAGCCCAGCAGGATGAGTAACAGGTGAACACAACATGGGTGGAAATACAGCTTTCAGTTTTAATTCCCCTATAGGTGTCCACCAGTCTGTAGTGATCATGCTCTAACCCACCTAACTCATTAAGTGCTCCTGGGTAAAACAGTGGGTTTTTTTCCTTCTTCAGCCTCTACACATTAGGTTCATAGCTGAGACATTAATTCCATTGTCATATTTTCTCTGTCTTCCTGAAAGGCCTGCTCACGTTCCCTGATGGTTCTCACGGAACACCGCGTAACGAAGGGCTCTTTGAGAATAACAAGCTGCTGCGGCGTGAGAAGTGCTCTGCAGTGGTCCAGCGGGCCCAGACTGCCTCCAAGTCAGCCCGAAATCTCACTGCCTGACGAGGCATTGGACTTAGCTGGAAAAGTGTCAGGTAAACCCAGTGCTCCCCATTGCTCTCTGGAAGTAAACAGGTGAAGCAGATCTGAGATGAAACGAGAAGAGCATAACTGAGGAGCAAAGCCTGAGAGGTGCTCCTCCACCTGCCCGTCAAGAATCTGATCGCAGAGAAGTGCTGAGGAGTTTGACCCAAAGACCATGCAGCAGTTGGTAGCAGTTCTATCTCTCCCTGATCCTCATGTGTACAGGACAGAGGAGCCACTGTTCTTATTTGTTGGTTTTCCTTGTTCCTAAAACTTCAGCTTCATCGGTGTAGACCTGCTGCAGCCTTCACTCTGTTTGCTGCTAAGTGAATAAGAATCTCTTCATTTTGCCTCCCTTGGAGTAGCTGATCCTAGCCCCAAGGCAGGGCTAGTACCCTGTGCCATCCTGGAGAAACAACATGGGGTGGCATAGACCGCACAGGAGCCCTGTGAAAGGCAGTGCGAGAGCTTTCCTTACATCACACCCTGTTCACAGCAGTGGAATTCTGGCTTCAGGCTCCCACTTTATCTCATCAGACTGCTCTTCATCTGTTTATTTGCCCTGTGCAGGACTGGGTGCTATTTTCTTCCCCCTTGGCTTTACAAGCCATCTTCCTTACCTGAGTTATGGCAGATAATCCAATCTTCCTTTCTGCTGTTTGTGTCTCTCTCCTTTCTTACACATCAGATAGGATCCCTCTATGGGTAGTCAAGGAGCAAGGGGCAAACATATCCAAACCACCCAAGGGCCTCCCATGGATACCTGAATTCCGCAGAAGGCTTTACCAGCACAGTTATTCCCAGAGGCTCAGTACCCGACCTCTTGGTTGTAGGTAGACTTGGACTCATCCTAGGGCTGCAGCAAACTAAGAGTATTGGCTCCTCACAATTGGTTCGTGGCGACTCTTCCACCAAAAGCCGTAGCCCTTGGACCTGGATCAGATCTTGGCAGGTGGAATCCCTGCACAGTTCATCATGAGATATCTAGTCACCCTGGAACATAGACACGCCCCCCAGTGCCCATCCTCACACCAACTCACCCTCAGCAGCAGACTATGTGAAAATTATAGCCGTGTGCCTCTATTTATTCTTTGACATGTACTGTAGAAACAAGTGTTTATAAGAATAAACGAATCACCTGAACTGCGTGCTCATAGTCTTCATGACTATCTTGTCCAGTGTCCTCAGAGTACCAGCCCATTTTGGTATTTCAAATGTTCATCAGAGTGTACACCTTACTGCGTACTGTCATGATTCCTAGAACCTTTGTAGAGTAGATAGTGTTGGGTACCACTATGAAGTGGCTCTGAGCAGGATTTAATTATATTAACCAATTGGCTTTTCATATTCACTCGGGAGTTGTCCCAAGTCTTAGGCACCTTGTCTGCAGATAGGCAGCTGATTCATAGTAAATGAACCTCTCTGAGTCACTGGTCACTGCTGAGGCCTGTATCGGCTTGAGACGCTGTGACACCTCAAGGACAAGGTGACTACAGCAGAGGACGCCTGGCTCCCATTCCTATTAACTTCTAGGAAACTATGGCTGCAGGCATCTCAGCCCTGCTGTGAAGGCCTTCCTGGAGATAACAGAGCTCTCTTAAATTAACATAATATTACTTGGAGGAGTCCTTGAAAGGATTCCCAAGTCCTGCCCAGATTCCTGCCCAGATTCCTGCATTTTCTTCAGTATTTCCCCCTCCCTTATTTGTAAACCTAATAAATAGGGGGGGCTGGGGATATAGCTTAGTGGAATAAGCACCTGCCTAGCAAGCGCAGGGTCCTGAGTTCAATCCCCAGTACCGCCAAAAAAAAAAAATACGGGTGACCCAGAAGTCTTTGGTTAATTCAGAGAATATAGAAGCTGGAAAAGAATTAGTCCCTCCTGGAAGCCCTGAAATCATATTCCATTGTCTCAATTTTTATTTACACCTCTGTCCATCCACTCGCTTGGGAGATTACGGTCCTGATCAGCCTGCAATAACTTAGGGTTATTTAATGCAGTCTTCAATAGAAAGCATAACTTACTTTAAAAAATCAGGTTACTCAGACTAGTGAATGGCAGAGCCCAGTGGGATTTCTATCCTAGTCTTCCTGGCTTAATTCCTTTTCCACTGGACCCCTCTTACCCTGAGTATCACTGAGATCAGTTATTGCCAGTCCTGCTGGTGACCTTGGGCAGGGCAACACCTCTCTGCATTTTCTTTTTCTGTAATAGGAGAACATCATCCCCCATGTGGCCCATTCAGATGCATGATCTTAATCTTCATACTGGCTTTGGGAGGAAGGTATATTGTCTCTATAGTATAGATGACTCAGAGAAATTAGGTTCTTTCCCAGTATCCCACAGACATGAAGGGGTAGATCCTAGACTTTAAACCCAGGTCTTGAAGCCTAGAGGCTAAGCTCTTAACCAGTACACTAACCTGCCTCCCTGACCCTAACTTTCCTTCCAGCCTAACTCTGATTCTCTGAGCCCAGCTTCTCTGGAAGGTGCTTGTGAGAGGCCAGTGGTCAAGCCCCAACCTTTGGTGCGGTCAGGTTCCCAGTTTCAGCTGCAGTCTCTTTTATAGTCTCCTTTACCCTAATCAACACCTTATGTACCTGTCTTTTTACCACCCCACCCCACCCCTGCCCCAAGCACTGGGGATTGAACCAGAGGCTTTGCACTGAGCTACATCCTAGGCCTTTTTAATTTCTTATTTTGAGATAAGGTCTTACTAAATTGTCTACCCTGAGCTTGAATTTGCAATCCTCCTGCCTCAGCCCCCTGGAGTACTGGGATTACAAGTGTGCCATACATGCACAATTTACACTTTTTTATTGTTGTTTTTTGTCTATGCTCAAAACTGGCCTTAAACTTACTATACAGGCCAGGTTGTCCTTAAAGTCATAGCCCTCCTACCTCAGCCTCCCTACTGCTGGAATTACAGGCGTGTACCACCAAGTCCAGTTTACCTTTTTTTAATTTTTTTTTTTAAACTTTTGAGACAGGGTGTCACTATGTACTTCAAACTGGCTTTGAACTCAGTGTGTAACTTAGGCTGGCCTTGAACTTATGACAAACCTCCTGCCTCAGATTCCTGAGTGCTGGGATAAACTTTTCTTTTAATTAATATTTTAAAAAATTATCTCAGTTTTTCTGCCACTGGTCACATATTACCACTGAATAGGGTTAAACATTTTGGAGAAAGCAGCGTCTAACTCATGTGCTAAGTGTTGCGTGGTTTTTCTCTCTTTATAGTCTCCCATTTGAAACCCTTAACCTTTGCCAGGCCCCCCTGATCTGGTGGCTGTTTGCTCAGTATTGTTAGGGCCTGTCTCAGCCTCTCTCAGAGCTGGAAAAAGGCAGACGGTGAGGGCTCCATTAACTCTAAGACTGTTCTTGATATCTGGCCAGGAAACCGGGTACAAAGCCACACTAGTTTTGTTAAACTTTATTATACTAACAACATGATTAGTTTTAATAATAAACAGAGTGCTTATAGACACAAAGATGGCTCTGTCTCATGCTGAGCCCCCTCCTTAGTGTTTCAGACCTGGGCTGGTCCAGTTAGTCTTCTAGATTGTAGAGCAGGTATTTATCCACCAGGTGTCATTATTTACTAGTTAGACACCACTAGGCTGTCTGTCCACTTGCTGGTGAGAATCAAAGCTAAAAGACTGAATGAAAATAGATTTAGGAAAGGGCATTGTGATGAATGTAGTTTGGGGCCTTCCAAAGACCAGCAACATTATCCTGATCAGATTTCCTACCCTGCTGCATCTCTGGCATGAGTCAGAACTGGTGTTTGTAGGAGTAGCCGTGACTTCCAGCTGCATAGTGCTAGGCTCAAGGCCTCCAAGGCTAAGCAGTCACCCTTCATATCCAGTTCCCTGCAGCCCCACTGCCCTGCTATCTCCCCCTCAGCTCTCCGGTTTCTGGGCCCTGGAGTAGAAGAAAGCAGCCACAGTGCAGAGGTAATGAGGAGATCTCTCCCTCCCGCTCTGCGGGCCCTTAGCGTCGGCATCCAGGGCGTCAATGTGAGAAGTCGCAGGCTAGAGAACAGGAGAAGGAGTTATGCCCAGGGCTGCCTCGTGAAAGGCTGCCCGGAGGGGTGAGGTGGGAAAGGACCTGCCCCCCCCGCCCCCCATCCCCTGCTCCTCTTCACTCTTCAGGCCGCAGGAGCAAAGGGAGGCTCAGAGGGCTCAGGCCAAGTATTCCCTTCGCACCTTCAGAGCCAGCCGTTGCTGCTGAAATCCACACGCAGTGCCTCTTCGTCGTCAGGGCTCAGCCCCTGCAGTGGAGCGCGGCAGGGGCCTCCATAGTAGCCAAACCAGTCCATGGCCTTCTTCAGCCCTGGGATCCCAAAGCACCGGGTCACCTAAGAAGCAGAGCCTGTCAGGAGAGCCTGCAGAGCCGCCCGTGTATACCTACCTAGGACCCAGACACCTATCACTTTTAGAAATTTGGGGTTTCTACCTCCACCCCCAATGAAGGAAATCTTACCAAGTCTGTAGCACCCAGAGTAGATTGGGATCAGATTTACAGGCCAGAAAGCAGGTAGTAATAGTAAAGTACAAAAACCTCAAATGGAGGGAGGAATGTGCCTCCTTTGGTTTTAGGAGGAAAAATCCACTTCAACAGGAGACAGAGAGCTTCAGCCCTCAGGCTGGGGTGGGAGGGAACAAGTTCTGGGTACTTCAGCTTCCTGTCTTTAGCCTGGTTCCCTAGAACCTTTGTTAGGACGCTGCAGGACAGAAAAGTCAGGAGGAGGAGAACAGGTCTCTGACAACCCCAGGCACAGCCCTACTACCCTGGCATCAGGGTCCCTCACTGATAACTCCTCCTGACCCTGTTTATTTGGACAGTGATGCAGTTTTTCTCAGGAGAGCGTTTAAATTTTATTGTTTAACTGTATGTCACGTCCTTACTGGGCTAGTTTCATGCCCAAAAAGTGAGTGGGTCAGACAACATGATACAGAAGTTTGTCTAATACAGTGGAAGACCTAAAGCTATTATAATTTGAAATCATGCATGGGATTTTACAGACTAAATGAAGGATCAGGTTTCTTTGTTTTTAGTACAGCAGCTGGTTATTCCATACTGATCAAAAGTGTTAGATGAATCTTTGGCTACATAAAAACTAGAAAAGAAACCATTACTTAGTAAAGTTTAATTTGGAGAGAAGGCTAAACCTTGGAAATACGGACTTCATGAAGAGTAAAAATAATGAGGTGTTTTAGAATAGGAAGGTAGGTTGGAGAGCAGTAATGAATGACTAGTAACTATTCGCAACTAGAGCCCAGTAGGCTTTTTTTAATCACTGATTTTTTAAAATTTTTATGTTTACTGCTATGTGTTTACAGTACATAATGATTGCGTTCATAACGGGGAGTTGGTGTGTTGTATAACACACCTTAATTCTTTTCCTGCTTCCCCTTCCCCTCCAGCTCTGGTCCTCCTCCTCCAGTGGGCTTTAGTAACCCTGGGCCTTTGTTCCTGGAATGGGTGTAAATCACCCTCATCACAGGCCTAGTCCTGTGCATCATGTTCTAATAGTTTGGCCTTTTTACCCTAAATCTCTAGATTGGAAAGACCTAGGAGAGGGAATGAAACCAGTGAGTACCTAGCGAGAAGCTTGCTCCTCCCGAGGGTTTCTGCAGACTGCTGGCGTACCCTGCTCAGACCCTGGCTGTTTGGGTGGTAAAGCTGAGAAAGTCCTAAATATAGCTGGAGAGGGTTGGCTGCATGGGAATGTGGAAGAGGGACGTTGTGTTCAACCAGGGCAGGGCAACAGAGTGACATCAGGCCGCTCTTGCGGTGTCTGAGCCTACAGCCCAGGCGGCAGCAAGGTGTGCCAGGCATTCCTGAACGTGTGCCCACCCAGAGCAAGCACAGGAGGGCGGCGAACACTGAATGAGGGCAGCGTGGGATAAAGCACAGAGAGCCGTCATCACAGTGAAGCTTTCTGTCTTCCCAGGAATAGCCCAAGCTGCTTGTCTATAAAATGAGGCGATAAAAGGCCAGACATGGTGGCGCATGTCTGTAATCCCAGCAAGAGGCTGAGGCAGGGAGATCACTATGAGTTTGAGGCCAGCCTGGGCTACAAAGTGAACTCCAGGCTGGCCTGCAGTGCATAGTGAGACGCTGTCTCAAAAAGACCAAAAAAAAAGTGTTAAGTACACCCACCCGTAGAGGTGTCACAAGGATCAGATGAGAAAATACCACTAGCATTAGACCAGTCCCCAGGGCCCTGAAAGTTCCACCTCCTCCTGTCCTGGTGGGATGTAGGTCCTTAGACCTTCTCTTTCCCAGGTGGGTGGAATGGGAGAGCTGAGGCCCTGCCCTATTGAATATCCAGTGTCCAGAGCCACTTGTGCCCCTGTGGGCCTAGCTGAAAGGCCCTCAATTCAGCAAGTTCTCACAAGCTATTTATAGTGTCTGATCGATCCCAGGAGAAGCTACACATCCAGGAAGATTCATGCTTTCCCCGAAGCTGTCCTTTCTCTGAAGCTGAGCTAATCTGTCCCTCTGAGGTAAGGATACAAGCTGTGAGGGAGGCCTAGAGCCCACTCACCACTTTATCATGACAAAGCACTGTTGAAGAGTGTCTGCCATATGTAGCCTGGGTCTGTGGTGAGGCTAGCAGGTACTTGTCTTAGATACAAAATTTAAGGAGAAGCAAAACCCAAAACAAAACAAAACAAAACTCTTAATAATCAAGATACAGAATGTTAATGCAATCTTTTTTAAAATCAAAATTAGCGGGGTGTGGTGGCACATGCCTGTAATCCCAGCACTCGGGAGGTTGAGGAAGGAAGAACCTTGCAAGTTCAAGGCCACCCTGGGCTACAAAGTGAGCTCAAGACCAGGCTGAACTGCATAGCCAGACCCTGTCTCAAAAAGACAAAAACAAACAAACCAACCAAAAAAACTAACGAGAGAAGTCCTATTACCATTCCCATTTTATAGACAAGAAAAACGAGACAGAGAAGTATGGAGCATAGTGAAACCCAGATTCCCATCCCGGCAGTCTGGTTCAAGGTACCTTAAATATTGTATGAACTGCATAGCAAGACCCTGCCTCAAACAGATAAAATAAATAAAATAAAAATTAATGCAAACAGGTTTGGCGTGGTGAGACTCACCTGTAATCCCAGCAATTGGGAGACTGAGGTAGAAGAATTGTCATAAATTCAAGGCCTGCCTGAGCTACACAGTAAGTTCAAGGACAGCCTGCACTACATAGTGAGACCTTGTCTCAAAAAAAAAAAAAATTAATGCAAACAAATCCATGATAAACAGCTTTTAAAACAGCATTCAATAGTCCCACCCTGCCATATTATAGCCTGAGTCAATAGTTAAGGTATATGTCCCTATATAAGTTTTTGTATTCTTAAAAAATTTTCCCTAGAAGTATATTTGCAGGAAAAGAATACTTTAATGAGTTTGCTACCATTAAAGCTAGGAAGGTAAATTTATATAGATTATGTTTTGGGTATATATGAAATACTTAAACCTAAAATAATACTGTGAAGTTTTTTTTTTGTGTGTGTGTGTGTGTGTGTGTGTGTGTGTGTGTGTTTTGTTTTTGTAGTACGGTGGATTGAGCCCAGGACCTTTACACTGAGCAATACCACAGCTCTTCTTTAAACTTTTTATTTCAAGATAGGATATTGCTGAGTTACCCAGGCTGCACTCAGAATTGTAATCCTCTTGCTTTGGCCTCTCAGAGTGCTGTAATTCCAGGCCTGCACCACCATGTCTACCCTACTGTTTTTTTATACCCACAATACATTTTTTTCAGCTACTCTAATGTTTTGGGGGTGAATTTTCTATTTTGAGAATACTTAAGAGTTTCCACTTTCAGGAAATGGAGTAAATGTACTTACCCCTACTCTCCCCAATAAATGCAACTAAAAAGCTTGGATATTATATAAAAACAGACATAAGAAGATGTGGAAAAGTAACAAGAAGAAGGAGACCAATCAGAAACCTCAGGCCACAAGGAACAGCACAGTGGTGAGCCCCTGGCCCAGACTTGGAGTTGAAGCCAACAACTGTGAAATGCCAATGGGCACAGACAATTAACGTTTCAACAATAGCCAGTTCTCTCTAGCCAAAAGACCAGGAAAGGAAAAATCTAGCTTACCAAGATGTAAAAGTTTTAGACAATAATCACTTTCTACTCCAGCCAAACACCATGGAGTAAACAGTGGCCCCACTACCCAGGCCAGCAAGAGCTGAATAAAGAAGCCTCACCCTGTTCCTATTCCCAGCTGGATGGTGTCAGGGGAGGCCCAGCGGGGGACAGTCAGGGCTCTTAGTACTGCCCACCCTTAAAGAGACCACAACAGGCAACCACTGCCCCCTCACTAAACCCCCCACCACATACTTAGTGACGTCGATAGAAACCACAGGCACAGCAGTAAGGAAACACTCTCCGCTCCAGCCATGGAGGGAGCAATAGAAGCCTGTCCCTAAAAGTCTGGTGCAAAGGGGCTTTTTTGTTTGTTTTTGAGGTGCTGAGGATCAAACCAAGGACCTCCTGCATGCTAGGTAAATGCTCCACCACTCCTTAGTCTGAGAGGTGTAATTTCTTTTAACTTTCAAAGAACAAATCTCCAGACTGTTTCAACTGAAGAATTCTACAAAATATTCGAAGAAGATTTAATACCAGTTCTAGTCTCTTCCAGAAAATAGAAAAGGAGGGAATTTTTCCCAATTCATTTTGAGAAGCTGTTATTGTCATGATACCAAAATCTGAAAAAAGAAAAAAAGATGAAAGAGAAAGAAAGAGCTGGGCATGCTGGCACACACCTGTACTCCCAGCATTCAAGAGGCTAAGGCAGGAGGGTCACTGTGAGTTTGAGGCCAGCCTGGGCTACAAAGTGAGTTCAAGTCCAACCTGAACTGCATAGTG
Organism: Dinomys branickii; assembly: GCA_004027595.1. NCBI lineage: Eukaryota > Metazoa > Chordata > Mammalia > Rodentia > Dinomyidae > Dinomys > Dinomys branickii. Next base: position 101,940 of record PVLD010000445.1, on the reverse strand, counting down.
AGAGCCTATCTCAAAAAGGTGAAGGAAAAGAGAGAGAAAAAAAGAGAGAGAAAGAAAGAAAGGAAAAGAGAAAGAAAGAAAGAGGAAGGAAGGGGAAGGAGACATAAACAGATATTGCAGTGAAGAGGTTATGACAAATTAACACATTAAAAGATGTTCAATATTAGCTATCAGGGAAGCACAAATTTAAATCATGAGATGTTACTACATATCCGTCCGAATGGCTGAAGTTTAAAAAGGGCATAACACAAAATGCTGGTGAGGATGTAGAGACTGGATCACATATAAATTTACGTCCATGTAAATATAGAATGGTACAGACACTGGAAAGCAATTCAGCAGTTTCTTAAAAAGGTAAACACACTGGATGTGATGGTGCATGCCTGTATTCCCGCACTCGGGAGGCAGAGGCAGGAGTTGGAGGCCATGCCATGAGTTGGAGGCTGGCCTGGGCTACATAGTGCGTTCAAGACCTGAACTACACCCTGAGCTACAAAGGAATACCCCCTCTCAAAAAAACCAAAACAAAACCAGAAAAACTAAACATGCAACCATCATACCACCCATAATCACACTGTCGGTATTTATCCCAGGGAAAGCATAGTCACACAAAAACCTGCACATAAATATTCATGGCAGCTGTTAATAGCCAAAGATGGGACAGAACCCAGCTCCACTCCAATGAGCGAATTAGCCATCCCACAAAATGCTACTGAGCAACTAAAAAGAATTATTATTGATCATACAACCTACATAAATCTTTGGAGGATTATGCTGAGTGGAAGAAAAGCCAATCTCCAAAAGTTACATACTATGTTTCCTATAGTATAGTCTTGAACTGACAAAATTATAAAAAATGGTGAACGTATTTGGGTTACCAGGAGTTCAAGGGATGGGAATAGGGCTGAGTAGGTGTGATTACAGGAGAATAACATGAGGGATCCTTGTGGTGATGACAGTAATACAGATCTTGGCTACATATATCCTTCATAGAATATAGGTGTTACGGTTTGTGTCCGCACATCCCCCCAAACCCTCAGTCATAGGGCGGCTTCTAGAGTTTATGATTGATTCATGGTCCAGTGTGGGCATTATGGATGTGAGTGCTACACCCACCCTGGGGCTGATAATTTGCATACAGTGTAAAGGAGGGAAAGAGGCTGCTTGTCACTGCCCCTCTTTTTTGCTCTTGTTGCTTTTGCTGTTTTCTGTCGCTATGAACTGTTGCCCTCTGCCCTGTGCCACTCTGCCTTGGAGCCAGCCGAGTACGGACTGAAACCTCCAGAAACTGCGAGCTCAATAAACCTTTCCCTCCTTAATTTTGGGTGTAAGGTATTTTGTCTCAACAATGAGAGAAAAGTAACCAAGACAATAGGTATCCTATATCCTATCCAATATGGTGAAATTATTCTATAGATGTACTGTATTAGATGCTACCATTGGGGGGAAATTAATAAATCGTATTATCTCTCACAACTGCATATGACTCTACAGTTATCTTCACATAAAAAGTATATATATATATATATATAAATTTTCTATTTGCCTCAGACTTCAAAACGCTTTTGACCCAGGTGTGGTGTACACTCCTGTAATCCCAGAACTTGGGTTGCCGAAATAAGAGGATTGCTTTGAGTTCAAGGCCAGCCTGTGCTACAAAGTGAGTTCAAGGCCAGCCTGAGCTGCATAGTGAAACTTGTCTCAAAAAGACAAGAAGAAAGAAAGAAAGGAGAGAGAGGGAGAGAGGGAGAGGGAAGGAGGGAGGGAGGGAAGGAGCCTTGATACTGATAAGCTTTCTGGGTTGCTTTCGCTTTGTTTCCTATCCCCCGTCCCAGTGTTGGGGATTGAACCCAGGGCCTCACATGTGATAGGCAAGCACTGTACCACTGAGCTGCATCCCAGCCAGCATTCTGTCTCCTTTTCCTTGGCTTGCCCAACATACAACTGAGGCACATGGTTTGACTGCAGCATAGATTTTTTTTTTTTAGTACCAGGAATTTATTCACAGCCTCGCACTTGCCAGGCAAGCGCTGTGCTGCTGAGCTATATCCCCAGCATGAGCATAGATTATCTGAAGAGAGAACTGTGGTGGGAAATCTAAACATTTTCAGCTTTCCAACTTCTCCTCATTCTGATTTTCAGGATCTGTCTCAAGAGCTGATACGAAAGGCCTGCGGCTCCCTCTTGCTAGGTAGTCACCTCTAGGTACCACCCCATGACCACTACATCACAGTCGCTGGGAGGCTGCTTTTGGTGCATGAAGGACCAGGACTTTATCTCCTCAGGGGTTCTAATTCATACCTATGCTTGAGAAACAACTAGGTTCAACTTTGTCCGCATCCAGGATTTTCTGGAGCGGTACTAGCAGTTCCCATGCCGAGATGTGCTCTAAAAGGACTCTGTGAAAGGGAAGGGCTGAACAGGGACGCTGTGCTAGCCCTGGCTCCCATTCCTGTGCAGACACAGGGCTGCTCCCCAAGCTGCCATGGGAGCTTACCGCAGCGTTGGGCTCGATGAGGCGGAGCTGCAGCTTCTGGGCAGCCTCCCACTGCCCAGTGAGGCAGAGTCTCTCCAGCTGGCACACCTGGGCACCCAGGACATTGGCCAGGGCACACACGCCCCCCACAGCTCCTGCCCAGAGTAAGATGCAGAATATTAGCCAGAAGCACTTCCCACAGAGAGAATCCCAAACCCTGGTCCCGAACCTCTTCATCCTGGGACATAGGATGTGAATTTCTATGCCACTCTTGCCCAGGTTGAAGTCATGCTCTGTGCATCCACATACACATTTCCAGAGAGAAAAAACTGCTTACATGTTCAAAATAGAATCCCATGGGCCACGCACTCCGTGAAGAGCAGGGAGATAAACCCAAAGGGCCTCCCCTACCCTTCCAGACCCAGGGCCTGGCTGCCATTGACATCTGCAGTGTTTCTCCAGCAGCCCCCTGACGCATTATCTCTGGAAGGGTCTGGAGTAGCTATGAGCTTGTGCTCTGCTGAAATCTTTTCCCCAAGGGGAATTCACCCTGGGGCAGTGGTGGCGGTGGGAGTGGGGAAGAGGAGTGGAGAGTGCTGTGGTCACAAGATCAAAGACTGGGCATTTCCTCTTACTGGCTCCATCACGGTGGACAAGTCACAGGTCCGCTCTCATCCCCTTTGTTCTCATCTAGGTGGTGAAAATGTGTCAATTGTAACTTTAGAAACCTCAGCCATCTCGGCCAGCCTTTGAGTGTGACTCCAAGGGTAATTGGGAGTAACCCTAAGTACAGTGGCCTCAGGACTGGAAAGAAAGTGGACAATTTGGAATGAACGAATACAGCTACCGCTTGTAGAATAACTACTGTGTAGCAGGCACTAGGGCATACACAGGCCTGATGCTCGCTAATCCTCACAATACCTCTTTGGGCTCAGAGAGAGTGAGCATTGCCCCATGTTACTCAGTGAGCAAGTGGGAAAGCTGAGATTCCAGACGTCCCCACCTCCAGAGCCTGTGCTATTCCGGCTACTCTGCTCTCAAGAAGAAGCTGGAAACGGGTCCCATCTTCTTTCCCTGCACTTTAGACATGGCAAAAGGGATATGTTGGAAGTACCGTGTACAAGCCAAAGTCTGCAGAGACCGGAGGGAATAGGAGCTATTTTCCTCTGCAGCACAGTGGGTCCCTGACTTTCCAACGAGTTCCGTCCTGGGAGAGCATTCATAAGTCAGATTCATTCATAATCCAATAAAGTGAGTCTTACACCATACACCTGTGACTCTTACACAGTACACCTTGAAAGTTCACAACTCCAGTGCTTGTGAGTCCGGCACTTAATATAAACATCACTTGCAGTGAAACTCCCTGGGGTTTTGGCTGAACAGGGCAGATGCTGCCCCCAGTTTTCTTCTCCAAGGTTCAAACCCACCTGAACCCAAGGACCTTGACCCAAAACACATAAAAGCAGTTGGTGTAAGTGACATTCCTAAAATCCCTGCACTGGAACAGACATTTCTGAAGCAAGAATCGATGGACTAGGACAGAATTTGATCAGGCAGCTGAAGATGTCCAGCTCCCTCCACCCCAAGTCCCAAACTAGAATGCACTGTCAGACCTGCTGGGCTGGGCCTGAATTCTAACCTTGAGGGGAGGCCTTAAGATCTCTGCCCAAAGAGATTGATTTACAAATTCAGATTAGAGGAGCTAAAAAAATTTTTCCCTTAAGATAAAGTCTCACTATGTAGTTCAGATTGCCTTTAAACTCACCATGTAACTGACTACATAGCAATGCCCCTGTCTCAGTCTCCCAAGTGCTAGGATTACAAGCATTTGCCATTATGCCTGGCCTGGAGGAGCTAAATTTTTTCCCCATAGTACTGGGTATTTAACTCAGAGCCTTCACACTGCACTGCATCCCCAGATCATTTTCTACTTTTTGAGACAGGGTATCACTAAATCTTCAAGTTGCCTGGGCTGGGATCAAACGTGCGATCTTTCTGCCTCAGCCAGATAGGTACACTGGGATCACAGGTATGTGCCACCACCCCAGCTTGGAGGAGCTAAATTTGTCATCAAGGCATCAAGTACTTGGTACTTAGAATAACCTGCAGACATTCCTACTATAGCCCTGGATTGTACATGGTCACCCTCCCGTACCCAACAAGGTTATTCACAAGTACCACGTCAGGCAAGAAAGCAGGGTGTGCAGTTTTCTAGCTGAGTACCCTCTGAAGACCTTGCCCAGGCCTTCCCAGTCTCTTCCAGCAGACCCAGCTGGCTGGGTGTATCTTGGCCACCCATGACAGAAAGCACTGCGTAACCTACCTAAGGCGTAGCCAGCCAGCAAGAAGCCAGCAGATCCAGCCAGCACCTGGAAATCCTGACGCCTGGTCTTGTGAATAATCAGCGCAATTCTAGTTACCTGCAACAGCAAACATGGTGTGAGAGCTGGGCCCAGGGTTGGCCATCGGCCTGAACAGGCAGCCCAGCTCCCAGAGAGAGGCTCTCAAATTCAGACAAAGCCCCAGAGAACCCACTCAACAGAGAGAACCCAGGACTGACACTGATCCCAGGGCAATTCTGAAGCAGGTAGCTAATGTGCTAGGGCACAGAGAAGGCGGAGGGCATCCTGGCCTGGGGGTGGCTGCCACTCACATCACCACCACTGTCCTTCATGCCCACGATATTTGGGTGCTGAGAAAGTGTGATCACTGCATCCACAGGCAGGTCCAACCCTGTGTTGGCTGGGACACTGTACAGCACCACAGGGATTGGAGAGAGATCAGCAACCTGAGGGGCACAGAGAGAAAGGAGATGGCAGTCACCCCAGGTCCTCAGAGCTGCAGGCCCCAACAGGTCATGCACTGCTCTCTGAACAGTTCTGCCTCCTGAGCCTGAGCCACCAGTGCTGTAGATACTGATACAGCTACTGTAGAATGCTGGAGAATATCTATTGAGTGCTATCTACATGCTAGGCACAGCTCAAAATCCTTTGTGTTCCAGATCTCATTTAAACCTCAAGAACCACTGTTCCTTCCATTTTAGAAGGGGAGGAAACAGTGACACAGTGGCCCCGTGTTCCACAGCTGGTGTGTGGTAGTTGTGTCCGTAGCTGGTGTTCACTTGAAGTAGGCTCACCACTCCATTCCTAGCTTCTCAGGCCTCTTCTTGATCCCCAGCCTCTGACCCGCGCCCACCGTTCATATCCACCTTGGTGTAATGGTGAATGAGGGCAGTGCTGTTCATGCGGCCACGATAGTAGAAAGGAGTCACCACCACAACAGCGTCAGCCCCGACCTGCGCCATGCTGACAGTCATCTCCACAGTGGCTTGAGTGGCTGCAGGACAGAGACCAGGAGGAAGTGTCAGTCTGGGACAATACACTGGGTAAGCAAAGGGAGCCTCAGAATCTCCCAAAAGAGACAGAACAAACAGACAGAACCCAACCCCAGGGCCAAGGAGCCTGGATTCCACAGACCACTCATCCCAGGAGCCCAGGGCATTCAGGCCTCACACTCGCAGCCGGAGCCTGCTAACAGGAGCTTGTCCTTGGGCATGACCTGGCGCACTCGGCTCACCACCTCCAGACGCTCGCTGCTGGTCAGGAAGGGGAACTCGCCAGTGGAGCCTTGGACCACAAAACCTGCAACAGAGGCCCCATCTCAGTGACCTTCCCATCCTCTTAGGAGTGACTGGGACACGGGTTCAACACTCGCCAGGTTCCTGCCTCCCCAATACCATAGCTTTCCACGTCTTTCCTTCCCATGCCTGTCCTCATATAGGCAGAATATTTTTACCAGGTGTGTGATAGTCTCCTTAATAATTTGTGGATTTTTCCCCCCCGTACTGGTGATTGAATTCACATGCTAGGCAAATGCTCTACTACTGAGCTACATCCCCAGCCCTTTTTCTTTTATGAGGCAGGATCTGGCTACATTGCCCAGACTGGCCTTGAACTTGCAATCCTCCTGCCTCAACCTCCCCTGTGCTGGGGACTGCAGACATATGCCACCATGGCCAGCTACTTTTCTTTGTTTAATGAAACATTTTAGCCACACCACAAAGAATAGTCAGTAATATCATCCACACCTGGGTGCCCAGTGCCCATAACAAACATGATCCTGACCACCTCCCTCCTTCCCGCGCCTCGTCCTGAGTCAGGTATTTATTGTTCTCATTCGTGTCTTTATATACTTGCAGCATATTTATGGACCCATGAATACACACAGGCTTTTGTAATTTTAAACTTTGTAGAAATAGAACAAACCTTACATAACTTTCTGCAGTTTGATGTTTCATTTAATGTTGTTTTGAACTTCGCCTGTGCAGCACACATAGCTGTGATTCATTCTTTTTAATCACTGTATATAGTGTTCGATTCTATGGTTAGACCACAGTTTGCTTTTCATTCTCTTTTGGAGAACACATAGAATGTGTCCTTCTTTTGGTTACTGAAAACAGTGCAGAAACAATAATTTCTGCATATGTCCAAGAACCCTTCTTGAATTCACCAGGTGTGTGATTGCTGCACCATGTCTATGTGCATTTCCACAGGGCCACACTGCAGTGTGTGCTCCAGCCGCAGCAAAGGCAGCCTGACGGTGTTCATCCAAGCCAACTCTTTGGACTGTCAGAACTAATTTTTTGGCTAATTCTTTGGGTAAAAATTTATATCTCATTGTTTTACTTTGTATTATTTGAGAAGCTCCCAATATTTTATTTCTAAGAAGGACCAAAAGAATGTTCTCCAGCTGAATCCAAAGGAATGTTAATAGAATTACTTCCTGTTTTTCCACATAACTTTCTTTTCTCTCTTCTTTCTCCTCTCCACTCTATTCCTACTTTTACAAAACTGAAGTAGTTTACAAATCTTTCATACAATCAGATTATTAATAAATAGAAATACGTTTGGGAGAATAAAAAGAAAACTGAAACTTATATGCAAAAGCCCTGCCGTGTGGTTGTGAGAGATGAGCCACGAATATGATGTGGAGCTTCCCAGCAGTCAAAGCTAAAAGGAAAATGTGCTCAGCTAGTAGATATGTGGAACCTAAAAGATAAAAGCAAAGTAACTGCCCTGGCCCAAACCCAGAGAACTTGTTCCTGTGAGTCACCCTTAAGGGGACACAGTGTGATGTAGACTCAATACACACCACAAGCCACACTGTCGCTACCCCATTAGATTCCACGGAGGGGCTTGCCGGGCCATCACTCATAGCTAGCCTTTTTCTTTCTTTCAAGTTGTTTGCCTTGGTAATGTAGCAAGCAGCATCCTGAGGTAGACAGTGTGCAGGTCCCATTGGGTCACCTCCTGAGGACTGGCTTCTCCATGTCAGGCTGGAGGCTGAAGGGAAGAGGCTTCTGTGTGCTATTACATCAGACCCAGAGCTTCCCCAGAAAAGCGGCCAGTCCTGGATGAGGGCTCTGATCTGGCCATGATTGGACAGCGTCCTGGACCAAGGAGTTAGAGGTCAGACTCTTGCTAATTCTCTATGCAAAAGCCAAAGCCATCATCCACCCTGGGCTAGGATGGACTCATGCCACAGTCCCTGACCCAACTATAGTCACTGCCAAGTCACCTTTTCATCCAGTGGTCAGTTCCAGAGGCTGCTTTGAGCCCCTGGTCTCAAAGCAGGACAGAAGGATCTGGCACTCTGGGAGGTAACTCAAGGCTCCCATAGCAGGGCCCTCTCTCCTGTCCCTGGAAGGGGGCATCTGCCCTCGCCCTGACTCCCAGGCTAAGGACGGGAGAGTGCGGTATGGTAGGGTAGAATCTGATGTAAGTGTTAGCTGTCATGGAGTCAGAAGAAAGTGTCAAGCCTTAAATGGGGAATAGCTGGTGCTAATGGGAAACCTGGAGGAGGGCCTGACTCCCCCCGAGTGCCAACTGAAAGCCGGGGCATTCTCATTTTGGAAGTTACTCTCAACTGCTCCCCTGGTTACGCTAGGTGCTCTAGAAAGCCAGGTTGGCCTGAGGGGTGCAGTGGGTGACTGGGGCTAGGGATTTTACTATTTTATATCTCATTTTACTCTGTATTATTTGAGAAGGTTAGGTGTGGGATGCATAGAAATTTTCTGCATTATTTTTGCTACTTTTCTGAAGGTCTAAAAGTAATTCAAAATTTAAAGCTAAAACTTTCAGACCTTGTATGAGCATTATTATTAATCACTATTAACATCATGGCGATTTTACTATGGTAGAAAGGAATCACAGTCTGTCCTCTATCAGGAGTATCCCCGATCACTGTTATGACCCCTTAGCTATAGTTAATCATTGTTATTGTGTCCTCCAAGAACGCTTCCAGAGAGGCATCCACTGGACCTCTCTACTCTGACTTCCACTTCCTGTTCCCTGTTCTTCCTGCTTCCTTGCCTACCCAGAGGTCCTCAGAACCCTTCAATCCCATCCCCACCTCACCCTGCTATATAGGATTAGGAAAAATTTCTCAATATGGCCTTTTTGTAAAGTGATAAATTAGATCAGATGGCCTCCAAAGTCTTCCCTGGCTCTGCGTTCCACAGTCACTTTTCTAGCTTTTTCCCCTACCATAGGTCTGTCTCTTAATGTTTTCCTTCCATCAAAACTGTCAGAGCTGGGGATAGAGCTCAGTGGCAGAGCATTAGCATGCAAGAGGCCTTGGGTTCCATCCCTGGCACCACATAAAAAACAAAATTGTCAATTCCCACCCCCCACACACACTTCCACTGCCCTGTGTCTGAATATTTGCACATGCTGTGCACCTCTGCCTGGTCCTGATGGAAGCTTTCAAATGCTATGAGATGCTTTCCCACCTCTGACCATGGCAGTTTGTATACACCCATGTATGTTATAGTATAGTCTGAGGCAGCTATATCTCTTCCCAAGGCGAGAGTCCAAGGATATAGATAAACCCAGGAGTACAGTTATTATCACAGGGAAGATGACTGATTGGAGTGGTAGGGCAACGGAGATGAGGGAGGAGAAAAATTAAATGATCAAATGGGCCATCATCTGTGTAACTGAGTAACAAAGGTGAAGGTAACATTATGTAGGACAGCATCCAGAGCTAATTCCCTTCTATGTTCTCTATAATTCTGTATTTCCTCAGTCGTTTTTGTATTAGCAGAAATGAAGATAACTTTATATTATACAGCATCCAGTGCAAATTCCCTACTATCTTCTCTATAAT
>PVLD010000445.1:0-92197 GCA_004027595.1 Dinomys branickii | reverse complement strand
TAAAAAAAAAAAAAATGCTATGAGAACATCAAGCTTTTCCTCACTTCCCCTCTGGGCTCCACAGCATTTTCATCTAGTGCAGACCAGTCTAGGTATATGTTGGCAATGAGTCATATAATAGAAATATTATTGCACTCCAGAGGTTTAGGCAGGTGGATCATGGGAGTTCAACATCATAGTGAGTTCAAGGCCAGCTTGGATTGCATACATAGTGAGACTATCTCAAAAAAACAAAAACAAAAACATTGTCACAGATCTGGCCTGGGGCAGAACTTTTTTGCATGATGTAATTCCTAACCTCCCTCTGGGAAGAAATTTGCATTCCCAATAAAATGTTTAGCAATTTTCTGATGAACATTAATGAACTTAAGCCTTGATCTGGGAAGCCAGCTACCTTCCCCTTTGACTCAGGCCAGTGTCTAGCGGCCGTTAACTGCTCTTTGCGTGCAGTCTAACAGTGATCCAGTTGTCTATTTTCTAATAAGAAAATGTCCTCACTGATAGTATATACTTGAATTGACTGCCTAGAGACCATTTTGCTTGCAGCATAGCTGTAATAAAACTGACATGTGCTCATGTCTGAAAGTTTTAGCTTTAAATTTTGAATTACTTTTAGACCTACAGAAAAGTTGCAAAAATAATGCAGAAAATTTCTATATATCCCACACCTAACCTCCCTCAACAACATTTTATCTATTGTCAATAATCAGAACCAAAGAATCAACATAGGTATAATACCACTAACTGAAGATTTTTTGGGGGGCGGGGGGGAATCAAACAGAGAATCAAACTCAGGACCTCACACTTGTGGAGGTGCTGCGCCACTGAGCTAAATCCCCAGCTCTAACTGAAGACTTAATTTTGTCAATTTGAAAATTTTTTTAAAGTTAAGCTTACAAGATCATGATTAGCTAACCTGAAATTTAATTTAATAAGCTTTTAATAAGGAATTTAAGGTCTCCCAAATGTGTACATGTATTTCAACAACTCCTTCAAATGCCAAGCCTCACCATTGTCTTGTTTTTGTCTAATTTAACATTTTTCCTGTGTAATTGATCCTATTTTTTCCCAGCTAAAATTTTCATTAAGAAGTGCTTTAAATGTATAAATATATAAGTCCAAATTTATATAGTCACCTATTCGTAATGTTCCCCAAATTCAAATAGCCCAAAATCAATTTGTTTGGGTTGTTTATGGATGTATCCATGCTTTGCAGTGATTTGGGGCACCTACAATTGGTTCTTTTTTTTAGAGAGAGAGAGAACAAAACAAATTTCAAAACAATATGAGGGAAACAATGGTTAGTACATTGCTTATTATTATCTTTAAATTAGTTACTCAGAGTACAAGAGATTGGCTTTTTTTGTTTGTTTGTTTTTTGTGTTTTTGAGACAGGGTCTCACTATGCAGTTCGAGCTGGCCTTGAGCTCACTTTGTAGTGCGGGCTGGCCTCAGTGATCCTCCTGCCTCAGTCTCCTGAGATTACAGGTGTGCGCCACCTCATGCCCAGCCTTGAGATCAGCATTTAATTATTCAAACAATATTAGCACAAACCTTTCTTTTCAATGAACTAAGAGAAATCAGTAGTTTAACCAACTTAACTACCACATATATATACATTTGGAGGGGAACTTTTCCCTTCTTTTCTCTATTCCTCCACCCGTTTTGAAGGGACCTGGGGTCTGAAGGACACAGACTGATCACCAGCAAATCCATAATAAATGCAAATGGTAACAAATGTCTGTCGAAGAGTCACTTTGAGTTAGTGCCTTGCAGTAGACAGCTCCAGAGATTCACTGGGGAGGGGCAGTCTGGGAACAGGTCGCCATGTGCCCCCCAAAATACCTTCTTGGGGCAGCAGCCACAGTCACAGCCCAAGCAGCAGTGACATAAACAAGCTTAACAGCTGTGGACACACATGGTAGGGAGGTTCTCACATGGATCCCTAGGGGCCCCTGGAGGCAGGCAGGACAGGAAGATATATACAGGGTGGGACACCATGGATTTGAGATGGTACAAGAGGACAGGGCCGAAGTCCCACCTGACTTCCTTATTCTCTTCTGAAAATGTGTTCCTTAATCCCTCTCCTGCAGGACCTGGCCGCTTCCTCCTTCCCTAGCGACAGCAGGTTGGTGGGATGGAGGCCCCTAGAGGTAACTCTCCCAGTACCTGAGACTGGAAGTCGGGTAGGACAAGAGTGATGGGACGATTAGAGGAGCTGTTTCCTGGAGTCTCGAAATCAGGTCCGCGGAAAAGGCCCCAAGGCAAGGCCCGGATACAGACAACTGCTGGAGAAGGAACCCTGTCCCTTCACCCCTCCCAGACCCAGGCTGTTCACAGAGCCCCATGACTCAGAGGGAGGGAATACAAGGCTTTATTGGCTCCATTGCAGGCGTTCGGCATCAGTGGGGCTCTTGGCCACTCCTGGAGTCTGCCTCCTCAGTCTCTTCTTGGTGGGTCTTCAGGGGCCTCAGGGTCTGTCGCAGCTGCCTCACTTCCCTCCAGCTCTTCCTCCAGCAGGGTCCATCCTCTATGGAGGAGCCTACTCGAGACCCCTGGGGAAGGGGCTGAGGAAGAAAGGGCTTTGGTGACAGTGTCTCACCTTGGGCCACGTAAGTTTCCCCGTAGAAGAGAAAACAGGCCTGTCTGTCTGGGCCAGCCCTGCTGGGGGGAAGGGGCATGCGCTTCAGCAGCTTCAAGAAGTATACATCTGGTGGTTGCGGTTGGGCAGGCTATGGCTCTGGTGGCTCAGGTGCTCAGGGTGGTTCTGTTGGCTCTGGTGGCCTGCATGACTCTGGTGACTTGGCTGGCCGGGATGACTCTGGTGGCTCTGGTGACCATAGAATGTGTGAGTGTGGTTGGCACCAGCCGTGGTGTTTTCCCGCTGGGTGAGGAAACTCCTCTTCAACTTCATCTCTACCTCTTCGAGGGCCTTCAGCTCCTCTGGGCTGATGTCCCTGGAGTCCAGGTGGCCTGAGTGCTGGTAAGCCGTGGCTCGCTGCAGCATGGAGTTAGCCACATGCTTCCCCTTGGTGTCAATCTCCTTGACACAAGCAGCCACATCAGCCCACGTAACCTCGTCCATGGATGAGGGTTTTCCTGACTCCTTGTGGGTTTTCTTGGTCACATTGGACCCAGACATCTTCTGCCTGCTGGTGACAAATTCCTGTTGCAGACCTATGTGACCTTCCTCATGTGTGGAGGTGACAGACTCCACAGGAATGGTGGTGCTGGTTTTCTCACACTCACTCTCAGGCTGGATGGCATTGCTGCTGGTGGTGGCATGGTTGTCAGGGGCCAGTTTCTCCTTAGACAGGCAGCTAAAGTGAGATTTGATCCAGCTTTCATTTGCTTCGTGGGATTCTGGTGACTCCTCTTGTGCAGACTCAGGGGTTACCGTACTTCTCCTCTTCCTCTGAGCCCACAGCATGAGGCTTCCACCTCCTATCAAGAGGACGGCCCCCAGAACCACCTTGCATGATGGTTGCTGGATGAACTCCAAGAAGGTCTCCAGGACCCTACGCTGGGCAGGCAGAGCTAAGAGCACACTGGGAGTCAGGGAGCCAGGTGGTATGGCTCATGCTTGAAAGGGCAGGCTCTCCAAAAGTGTCTGACACTCAGGCTGCTGCCACGCCCTCCCTGGATAACCTTGTTGCCTCAGCGATGAGCCCCATTGTGAGGAAGACAGTTGGGGGTAGGGTGAGCAGAGGCCACACAACCCTCAATTCTAGCCTGGCAGTCATTACCTCAGGCCTGGGTCCTGTCTCCCTCACTGAGCACTGTCCTAAAGTCAGTGCAAGGACAGTTTCTCCAATTCTCATTTCCCATTGGCTTTTGCTACTCAGTGTTTTATCTTCCAGTCTTTGGTTTTTCTTCCCATTTGGTGGCCCCAAAGGCAGAGCGTGCTGAATCAGGCCAGCCCTGGCTGGAATGGCATCCATTCTTGGCCTCCTGGGACTAGTATCTTCCTCCAGCCAGGCACATCTCTGCTACCAGCTCAGCATATTCCATCCCCAATTCTAATCTCCAGCCCTGTTACAGGACAGAACCTGGAAGGAAACAGCTCAGGAAGCAGCTTACTCTGGAATAACTTGGGGTCACATGGGAAGAGACAAGCAGAGGGCTGAGAAGGCAGAGCAGATAAGACAGAAGACTTCCTGGTCCCCAGCCCCAGTGCCACTGCAGGGTGATGTCTGCTGCCTCTTGCCTTAGGATGCACCTGCAAATCCAAAACACACCTCATGGCAATGAGCACAGGGCAGGGTGGCAGAAAGCAGGCTGCTGGGCCGGGCTTTCCCTGGGGGCTTGCATAATCCTGAGTAATTCTCATGCATCTCAGTGAAAAAACATGCCTGGGCTGCTTTATTTTTCTGCTGAAGTTATCTAATACATTTTGAAAACTAAGCCAGTTGTGGTAGCTCAGACCCAGAATCCTGAAGTTCAAGGCTACCCTGAACCGCGTAGTGAAACCCTGTCTCCAATCAGTCAAGCAAGCAAGCCAAAATAGGCTTTAAAAGTCATGACATTTTAAACATCTCCTCTAACAGTAATGATTTTAATACCAGTATACACAAAAATATTTTATCTTTCACAAGAAATCATGGCCTCCTCTTCATAGAAGATACTAGTTTAAAATTTTATGGGCAACATCTCCCATCTTACTTGATTAGCTCTGTGGTTGTCCACTAACTTCAGTTGGAAACAACAATTCAAAGTCCACCTTCGAGGTTATTTACAGGTGAGTTCAGGGCCATATGGTCCTCTGGAGAGCCCCTCCCTTCGGTCTCTAATTATAACCTTTTTTTTGTTTGTTTTCTGAGCCAGGGTCTCACTAGGTAATCCAGGGTGGCCTCAAACTCACTATGTAATCCAGGTGCCCCAGACACACAATCCTTCTGCTTCACCCTCACAAATGGTGGGATTTAGGTATGTGCTCATTTTCTGGTTATAACTTTTTCAAATAGTCAGTACAAATTAGTAATGATTTTTAAAAAAAATTTTTAAATAGCTACACAGTTTTAGGCAGGGCCTTCCAGAAGGTGTCCGCATTCGCTGCTTTAGCTTCCCACTGCTTCTTCAGATATTTTTTTCCTTCAATTATACATGCTTGCAGTATATAACAAGTACAGCCCTTGTAGAGTTGATACAAATGCATAACACATCTTAATTCTTTATACGTCCCCTTCCCCTCCCCTCCTTCTAGGGCGTACTGTTGTAGATACTTCTCAACGCAAAATGTGATAACCACACCTCTGCCCAAGTGTAGGCTGTAAGGTCCACTCCAGAACTGGATGAGGCAAACAGATTTTAGAGCTGACATAGTTTGACCGAGTCCACAGAGGCCCATGACAGGATGCCCTGGCTCTGTGTTGTCTGCGGCTAGAAGCCTGAAGGGTCAGCCTGTCATTCTGGAATGAGGAAACCAGAATGGACAAGTTCTATAATTTCTCAAGCCACTCTAATGGCCATCCAGGGGCCTTATCCAGATCTTCTACCTGCAGGTGCTGGGCCCTTTCTCCCACAGCCCCGCTTCCTTGATGTGTGGCTGAGAGAGGGATCAGACAGGGAGGAGACTGTATGCCGAGTCCCCCAAAGCCTGAGCTCCATAGCCCCCATGCCCACAGCAGAGTGGATTTGCAGGATGGAAAGGAAAGTATCTAGAGAGGAGTCTGAGGGTTTCTAGGAATTCTTTGCGTGGCAGGAAGATACCAGATACAAAATCCTCCCTCCCAGTTCCTGATCTAGAGTGTCCTGGGAGCTTGAAACTGAATCAGACTGCTATCCGAGGCTCAGGACCTTCTTGCTTTGCTTCAAGGGAACCAGGCCTCACCTAAGCTTTAGGGCCCCATAGGCAATCCAAGGTACACATCCACTCAGAGATGGTTTGCCTGCTCACTCTGAGTGCACACAGGGACGCACTGGGGAAGGGTCACATCATTTCTACACTGAGCTATGCAGGGAGGCTCAGATGTACCACTGGTCACTGTCACAAAGCAGCTATGCCACATTACAATCATATTGCCATTTTAATGCTTATCACCATGGGAATCAGTACCTTCTCGTGTACAACACTCTGTAATCTACAGTGTGCTGTCACTTGCATCCTCTGATTTCTTTCTCCCAATCATTTCACAGTGTAACCATCCTATGAGTCAGGTGAGGAAATTGAGGTTTAGAAAGATTATCCCACCATAAGTCAGGGGCAGAGCTGTGATTGGAAACCAGAGTCCACTAGTACCCCACACCTTTAACTAGTACCCTGCACCTTTAACTAGTACCCTGTGCCTTCGAAGCCATAGCCACACCATTCGAAAAGCTGGTACCCACCAAACACTATGCTGAAGTAGTTGGGTCTAGGGACTCTGAGCAGGGCGAATAGTCAGCAAGCAGAAAGAAATAGTTTGAGCCGTGCCGTCAGAGCCAGCTCCAGCCTCAGCCCAGCCATGTGGTAGCTCAGTGGTCTGGGACAGTGGCCACGTGTCTGAGTCCCAGGTTCCCCTCCATGAGGTGGTACTATCGTGAGCACTGCCCACGGACTACCCTGGATTGCCATTTCCTTCCACCTTCCTGTACTGCATCTGGGGCTGTGTGGCACGCTGGAGTCCCTGGCCTCAGTGAGGGGGAGACCCACATATAAAGAGGTGAGTCAGAGGAGCCAGTACAAGAACTAATAATTGTGCCAAGGAAACCTTGGCACAGAAAAGAACACGCAAATGAGGCTTGGAGGGTATGGAGGCTGACGCTGGCTGCACTGCTGCATGTGACCTTCTCTGACGCAGCACGCCAGCATGAGGCCTTGCTTCCATTCACAAGGATGCAACGCCCACTCTCCAGCACAGTCCCACAATAGCTTTGGGAGATCAGAAGGCACATTAGCCCTTTACAGCTGGGGAAACAGGCAGGAGAGTTTGGTCTGAGGTGCCAGCACCTGTGTGCCTTCCCTGGTCTCTACCCTCCCACGGGGAACAGGCCTGCTTACCTCGGAAGGGAAAGGTACCCAGTTTGTGCAAGTTCTCCTCCAATTTCCCATAGTCCACCTCTGCGTTGGCAGTGAAAGGAGTGGTCACAGGGGGGTAGATGCCTGTGATGTCCACCTTCTTCCCTTCCCCTGAGGCCCAGCCGCTCATGTTCCTAGACAAGCCCCTGCTCAGCCCATGCCTCGCAGAGGCCCATACTCGGGGACCCAGCATCTCTCAGGCAGCCTGGGGCCTAGCTGGCCTATGTCCCCCAGTGAGGCTGAGTTTGAACTCCTCTCTCTGCCCTGTTAATGATCAACGTGTCTAGTTAAAAATTGGCAGCCCCCGAGACTTGTAAGCACTGGGGAGGCCTAAGCTGGGTGCTCCCAGGGTCAGAAGCAAGACCTACAGGTTCCAAGGAGCCCTTTTTACCTCTGAGGAGCCGCTTAAGAAATGCCACAAATCAGTGTCCCTCTGGCCAGACCTGGGACTGGTTTTCTGGGTGCCAAAATTAAAGGGCCTCTGCAGTCAGGCCTGGGCCCTCCTCCCACAACTCCCAGCCGCAAAACCCAGGGCCCTATCAGTTTCTAGGCTGGCTGGAGGCTGGCGGAGCTGATTGGCCGAGCTGGCCAGGCCCTGCTCTGCCTGCTGGAAGGAGATGCTGCATGGGGAGGGGAGCAGGGGCAGAAGCTGCTTGTGACACAGTGGCTGCTTCACTTCCTTGCCAGGCTCCTCCTGCCAAGGTGGCTAAGTGTGAGGCTTGTGCTGGCCATACATAGTTCCAAGGACAGCAGTCCTGGGGTGGTGGTGGGGTGAGAATATCACCAGGCTGACATGTGTAGCAACCATACCTGGAACCCAGGATTTGGGAAGGTGCAGAAAAATGGAGTGGCAGAGAAGAAACAAGGCCACAGTATAGAAAACAGCAGGGCTGGCTCAGCAAGGCCAAAGGACTCCAAGTTGCCTTTGTCCCCAAACCCACCTTTGGCCCCGTCTTCATTCCTATAAAATTTCAAACACAAAGGGAAACAAACACCACAAATAGCAAAAACAATTTTTATTGTGCTAGTTTGTGGGTATTCTGGAGTGTATTGTGGAGGGGCTGGGTCCTCAGCTCTTGGGGGGGGTCACTCTAGGATGCTCCCTGGTGCGCACAGGAGAGGCTAGGTGTCTGCTGGGCTGAAGCAGGCATTTACTGGGCTGGAACTTGCTGGGGGGTCTCCCGTCCGCTCTCAGGCCCCTCTAGCCCATTCTGCTCTGTCCCCGGATCAGGATGTTCCAGGGCATGCCGAGTGTCAGCCTGCCACAGCTGCACCAGGTCCGTGGGGGTCTTTCCTTCCTGGAGGAACCACAAGGAGATCTGTCCACAGTTCCAGAGCCTACTAGACACCAGTGGCTCTCGACTGGGGGCAACTGGCCATGGATGAAGACATTCTGTGATCACAGATGAGATGTGAGTGCTACTGGTATCTAGTGGGCAGAAGCTTAAACATTCTCACAAGGCCCAGTGCAGTGCCCCTACCACAAGAATTCTCCCCCACAAGCGTCAACAGTGCTGAGGTTGAGGAACATCCCCTCTGTATCTTGCTGCTTTTCCCACGATCCCCTCAGCCTTTCTTGAGTCGGGGGGGGGGTAGGCTTCCCATGCCCCTTTTTTTGTTGCTCGCTCTGAGCCCCACAAAAGAACTTGAAGCAGGGGACATCAATCCTCAGAAAACCCAAGCACCACTGGGAATAGGAATAGTCATGCAAACCAAGTGCTTAGACACCTCCCACTTCTGTCCCTCCATTATCTCTGCCACCCTTGGGCCTACGTATTAGGGTGCCTGGCCTATCTGGGTGCCTTGGACAGGCACTGCACTTCTTACTGCTTCTCCTGGCTTGTACTCAGGACATACACACACACAGTGCGGAAGTGGGTGGCAGGAATGGTATTAGTGGAAGAGGACAACTTGTGTCCTATTCTGATGGGCAGAGACAATGGTACGTGTACTTACCAGGTTCTTGGCCATCATGTCGGCCCCATGAAGGAGCAGCAGTTTGATGATTTTGTAGCGGTTGAGCCTCACGGCGTCATGCAAGGCACTGTCTCCTTCCTAGAGCCAGGGTAGTATTCAACACTGCCCTTGGGGGCAGTAGGTAGGGAGCAGGGTGACAGGAGGTGGGCTAGAGACCCTGCTCAGGAGCCATTGTCCCAGGGGTCCCGGAGGAAAGGAACACTTGCTTGTGGGAGCCAGCAATCTGCCCACATGATCAAGGTGTGGCTGGCCAGGGAACAGGGGAAGCACTTACTCTGTCTCTGGCATTGATATCCAAGCCCAGGGATAGAAAGTGTTCCACAATGTCCACGCGCCCCGTGCGGACTGCCACATGCAGAGGGGTGCTCAGCAGCTGTGGGCATAGACAGGAGTAGCTGACTGAGGGCCCTGGACCATGGTGCCTCTGGGATAGGGGACTGTTCTAATTCCACCCTTTTTGTTTTTGGCTTTTTAGACAGGGTCTTGCTATGTGGTAAAGGCTGACCTTGAACTCACTATATAGCCCAGGTTGGCCTTGAACTTGAAGCGATTCTCCTGCCTCAGCCTCCCCAGTGCTGGGATTACAGGCATGTGCCATCACACCCAGCTTTTTTTTTTTTGAGACAGGGTCTCACTGTGTGTTCCAGGCCAGCCTCAAACTCAGCAATCCTCCTGCCTCAGCCTCCCAAAGGCTGGGATTACAGGTGTGCACCACCTCTCCTGGCCTATTCTAACCCCATCTTAATCTCTCCCCTAAACCCTGTTGCCAAGACCTGAGCCCTGGAGGGGCTGGGCCTGGTACAGCTTTCCACCATCCTATCTAATGGTCTAACTCTAAAACTTTAAACGCCACCTCCCCCAGCAGCCTTCTCATTCTGCTCTCACTCTGCTATAAGCAACCGTTCACCCCTCATGTATTTATTATTACTGTGTGGTCCTGGGGATTGAGCCAAGGGCCTTGCACATGCTAGGGTAGTGCTCCGCCACTGAATCCAGTTCTAGCTCACTCTTCTTTGAATCACTGCAGCAGATGCTACTTATTACAAGATGACATGTGATGACACGCCAAAATGTACAAGCATTAGCTTTATGCTAAGTACATACATCGCCCCATATAACCTAGCCAAGAACTCTGCAAGAGACTTACAGAGGAAGAACAGAGACTCAGAGGCTAAATTATTTTATCGGGATTATGGGCTGCAGATATAGCTCAGTGGCACAAGCACCTGCTTGGCAAGGGCAAGGTCCTGAGTTTGATTCCCGGTACCCTCCCCCCAAAAAGACAAATTCTCTAATCAGGATCATACATGAAGGAACAGGAGGACGGCGGATTAATAAATGAGCAGACGGGTAACGATGGAGACACGCCTGGATCACTGCGCGGATGGCTGGTGGATGGGTGAACAGATGATGGTTGTGTGAATGAACAAACCCTGCAGCAGAAGTGGGCCCCAAGCCCCCAAGACAGTGGGTTTTTTGTCCCCCTCTCTCCTCCGCTCTTTCTCTCCCACTCACAGACAGTGATACCTTCAGGGCCTATAGCTTCTCACTTTCTTCTACCACTTGGGCCCATCTGCCCTTTGCCCCCTGCCCTCCTCTCTGCAGTGACCCCACTATCTACTGCCTCTGAGCACTGTTGCCTACCTTGTCTCTCACATTGGTATCTGCGCCGTGGCTTTGTAGGAGTTTTACCACCTCTAGGTGACCTCCGCGACAGGCCCAGTGCATGGCTGTGCAGTCCAGCTGGAAGAGAAACGCAGGGCCTAACTTAGAGTCATAAGAAAGCAAGTGCCTGGGAGAAAAGGACTCCAGCCAAGAGGACAGAGAGACACACAAGGGATAGGTACTGGGAATGGGCAGAGATGCTCCTGGACCTGGGCAGTAGACTAGAACATGCAGGGACGTGCTAGTGGTCTGTGCCAGCGTGACACGAGGCTCAGGAAGGAGATGGGGCCTGCCTAGTGTCACACAGCCCACTAGAAGGGGGACCGGGACCTGAGCAGTCTATTGAGTCCCAGACTGGTAGGGGGAGGGAGTCTAATGGTACTGCCCACCTCATACCGCCTCGCTCTACACGGGCCCTCTTGCTCACCCGATCCTGGAAGTCCACGGTAGCCCCACTCCCCAGCAGCTTCTCCAGGATCTCCATGTGGCCCTCCAAGGAAGCTCGGTGCAGTGCTGTCCGACGAAACTGTCCCCAGGAGGCCATCAGGACCTGGCCTCTGGCCTCTAGCCCCAGGCCTGAGCCCATCTCCCCGGCAAGCTGAAGCCCAAGCTTTGCCACAACTCAATTCTGCCCCCTATGCTGGGTCTCCATGTCTTCCACAGTCTGCTCACTCCTTTATGTTCTCAGACCAGACCAGACTTGGCCCCCCCGCTCTGGGGACTCTGACCTCCTGCCCACCAGCACGTCGCCCTGTCTGCACAGGCTGGCCCTTTGCTGGGCATGTCTGCTTTGCCTTCAGTTTTATGAGCACTGGATTAATATCTGCAACTCCTTCAAGATACAAGGATGTGCCATTATTTCCTTAAAACTTCTAGGCCAGAGTTGGCCTGGGGGCCCAGGTGACCCAGGGCGAGACTTCTTGGACACTTATTTCCCCTGAGTGCTGAGTAGCAAGCCAGGATGAAGAGGTCACGCTGATTACTGATTCAGAGAAGGAATGAAGCTCTTGCCTTCTCAATGTAGCACTTTCTGCTTTGAATTCTTGAAACTGAAACACTTGGCCGGGGCTATAGGCTGTGTCTTCCTACTTGTTAATGATCTTGTTGTGGAGAAGCTCCCCTGACTCTCAACCTTTTTCTTTTTTTTCTAACTCCCCATACTGAATAGGTAGAAGGTGATTGGACAGACAAAAAAGACTAAGACCTTGGAGGCTAAAGAACAGAAAGGACAATGGTCAAAGTCTACAGTAATGCAGGCTGAGGGCGAATGACCATTACTGTGTTTAGTTCCAGGGTAAGAGAGCAAAGGAACAAAGACTCATTCAGGGAAAACAAAAAGTATGATGGGTGATGGAAACATTTTAAAAATAGACGGTGCAAAAAGAGGTGGTGGTGATGATGGTTGCACACTGTAAATGTAATTATAGCCACTGAATTATAATGCTTACAGTGGTTAAAATGGCATGTTTCATGTCCTATTTTACCACAACAGGATAATAAAATGAGTTTTGGGGTGTAGCTCAGTGGTTGAATGGTTACCTATAAGCTGGAGGCCTTGGGTTCAATCTCCAGCACAAACACAAAGAAGATTTAAAGGTGGCATGAGATTATATCATGAGGAACAAAAATATATCCTAGGCTTTGCTTTACAGGTTTTGCATTGATTCAACAAATATTTATTGAGATGTTAATATTCCATTAATTGTAACATGGTGAGAAATATGGGTCCTGTAACAGTGGAGAAAACTAAATGACCCGGCCACAGGCCCCCCATTTAGAGTGGTGGACATGGGGTTCGAGTCCAAATAGGCTGGCCCTGAGATCTTCTTTATTCATTCTTTCATCTTCCCTAAAGAAATGTGTGATAGTCCTTGCTCTGGAGGTGATCTGAGCTGGGGAAAGGTCTAAAGATTTAGGTAAATTCCTGCATGAAGAAGGAAGTATCCCGTTTTGAGGTGCCCCTAAGACCCCAAGAAACACCCATGGCTGTTCTCAGGTCCACAAATGGGCTAGACCAGGATGGGGGTGGTGGCTCCGAGAGGGAGCTAGGTGCAGGGCTGGGTGGGAGAGAACATCACCTCATCACAGGTGTCAGCTGAGCCCCCGTCTGCCAGGAACTTCTCAATGACCTTCACTTTCCCTTCCACTGCCGCTTTCAGGAACACCTCCTTCTCCACAGGGCCACTCTGCAGGATGCGAGTCCAGTTGAGTCCTTATACCCAGGGTGTACCCCCGCACCTTGCCCTGCCCACACAGGTATCCCTCCCCAGCCCCTTACGATATCCTCAGGCTCTGGAGGAGGTGGCTCCTGGGCAGCGGCCAGTGCTTCCCGCTTCTTCTGCTTGCGTTTTTTCCGCAGCTCGATGAGGTTCTGGATCCCACCCACATCGATGATCTCTCGCCTCAGATCTAGGGATGTCTTGCGCACGCGTTCTTGGCCCTGCATGGGAGTAGCCCATAAACAACTACATAGAGTGTGGCGTTTGGGGCGCTTGAAGGACCCTTCAACTAAGCTGGAGACTCGGATAGAGTAAGGGGATCTTCTCAAAAGAGGAAGAACCAAGGTCTAAGTCTCTTCTAGGACAGGATAGAGCAGATGGAGGGTGGATTCTGACACAGCAGTTGGCGGCCGGGATTTCACAAGGGTGCGGGGTGCTGAGCTGCTGATGCAAGGACCTCAGAAGGTGCGAGAATCTGAGAAGTCTCTGGGTGAGCTCGCACTTACCTTAACTTGTTGTAAAGGCTGGCTCCGGGCCCCAAGGTGCTTCTCATCCTCCAGCACCAGCGTGTCCATAGGCAGCTTCCTGTGAGGGGTTCCTCGAAGTTTCTGGTGAACCAAAGAGAGCACCCAGTCCAGGGCCGTGAGGAGTGGTAACCTCTCCCCAGCCGTTCCAAGGATGCCCCAATGAGGATTCCTCCTGGCAGAGCAGAGCTTAGGCAACAGCAGGGCTCCTAAGAGGCCCACAAAAGGGGGTAAATTCCAAGTTCCCCAGCCTCAGCCTTCCAATCCTAACCCCAGCCCAATCTCATGCTGACTGCCTGGGTTGCTAAACAAGACTGGAGTAAATTTTTTATAAAATGAAGAATATAGCAGGTACTAAGATCCTTGTGTACATTGGTGGGGTATTTGAATGTAACCTACATACATCCTGTTATGTAGTTTAAATCATCTGCATGTTATTTACAAGGCCTAATACAATGCAAATACTATGCTAATCCTTGTTAGACTTTATTGTTTAGGAATGACAAGAAAAAAATTTGTACATGTTTAGTACAGTTGCAGTTTTTTCTGAGTATTTGCCATCTGTAGTTGTGGAATCCACTGAAGCAGAACTAAGGACACGGAGTTCTAACCATACTAACTTTTTAAAAAACTAAGATGATTTTTTTTTAAGTTTTAGCTTTTTAGTGTTACAGATTCACTTTGGTGAAGTCCTCGTGATCAGAGATGATATTTGTTTTGTTTTTTGTTTTGTTTTGTTTCCAGTGCCGGGAATTGAACTCAGGGCCTCAAATATGCTAGGCAAATTACCACTGAGACACCCCAAACCCACTGCCAGCAGGAAAAAAAAAAGACACCTTTTTCTTTTACTAGGATATTTTCTGATCTGTGAAACCTAGAGTTTGGAAACTACTATCCATGGGGAAGGGATGGGAGCAGCAGCTTCTCAGCTTTTAAGCTGAGAGGATCCTAAGTGTCCACCTTCTTTTCCTTATAATACGACAGTGAAGCTCCCTCCCAAGGCCCCTCACCATCTGTAGCTCTGGTTCCCAGGATGCTTCGCTGTGTATGGAGTGCTGACACCCCATCCCTGGAGCTCCCTCTTCTACCCTGTGTAGATGTAAACAAAGGAACATCTGGCCAGATGACGGGGCTGAGTCAGAGAGGACTTAGCCGCTCCTCTCACTTCTCAGGGAGCCCTGGCCTAAGCTTCTTCCAGGGTGGATTGGAGGGCCGGTCTCTCAGGTCTCTATTTTGAAGGTCCTGTTCACCACTGCCTCTCTCATTTTTTGACAGGCTTACTTAGTTTGTGGTCTCCCTAGTGCTGGCCTCACCTGGCACCTTGTATCTTTCAGAGATAAGATGGCCTGGGGCTGCAGCTACAGCTGCATGTGGGGCTCTGGCTGGGCTCCTCATGGAGGATCTAGAGGGCTGGCTTATGGTTTAATGTTCTCCCCGGCACCTCTGGCAGGGCCGGGCACATTGTCGGTCCTCCGTGGACATTTGGTGAATGGATAATGGCAGGCGGGTTCAGCATCTCTGCCTGCCCTAAGCTCTCTGTGATGACCTGACCCAACAAACTCCCCACAACAGAGCTCCTGCCCCTGAGCTGCCCCAGCCCCTTATGCTCTCCCACATGGAGGAGGCTAACCCGGCTTCTGTCCGAAACCCTGTGGAAACAACTGTGAGCGCTGATGCCACCGTGCCTTGCTTGCCAGGCAGGTGCTTACACCACTAAGCTAAATACCCAGCAAATAATTTCCTGTTGTAATTTTTTTTTTTTTTTTTTTTTTTTGTACCGGCAAATGAACTCAGGACCTTGCGCTTGCCAGGCTGGTGCTTGTGCCACTGAACCATATCCCCAGCCCTTGTGCCTTGCTTAGATTTAACAGCCCCCACTTCTGATTTGTCTGTGAGCTGGCACACAGTAGGTACTCAAATAAATGTTTATGGAATTGAATATCAGTTCATTGAACAAAACTTCTGCCTGTTTACAGATTGAGAAAATTCCTGTAAAGTGCTCAGCACAGTGCCTGGCACGTAGTAAGCACCAGGTAGGGAGGCTGGCTCCGCAGGTACGGTGTCCTGGTGCCCCCGAAGCTATATTTACTGGACGAATGACTGGAAGAAGACTGCTCTGTGTGCCCTTGCTGAAGGCTTCTGTGTCTAGTGGCAGCACTCCAGGAATGACACAGCAGCATGCGTCCCCTGCCCGGCATCAGTGGGCCACGTGCACATGGCCTTGGGCAGTGAGAAGCAGGATTCCTGGAGATCCAGGGATGCCCTGGCCCACACTCAGCAGCCTCGGTCCAAGCTCTTGCCTGACGAGGCTGAGCTTACCTCTTCTTACCTTGGAGCTCTGATCCTTGCCTCTTCCTCATCCCCTCAGTCAGTCATGCTTCATTTCTTTGGTGCCTTCCTCTAAACTTATTTCCTCCTTTCCCTCTCCTGCTAGCATTAGCCTTTCCTCCTCCAAAACCTCCTTCTCAGGGCCATCAGAGCTGTCTTCCTAAAATAGGTTAGATGGCCCCACTGTCCCCCAAGCAACATTTGGTAGTAGCTCCCCACTGCTCACAGAATAAGCATCTTTTGCATGGCACTTTCTGATGTCTTCTGCCTCTCTGGTTGTGCTCCCTACTACCACACTTCCTCATTATGGTCGTACTTTCACTCACTAAGACTAGCTCCTGTCATGTCCTTAGGCTGGAATACTCTTCCCCGTCATCATCTCCACGTGTATCACTCCTGAAGGCCCAGTTCAAATACCATCCTGTCTGCTGAGGTCCTTAAAGGCCACAGGTGGGATCATTCACCCGTCCTCAGGCTCTTTCACTGCTGACTCACATCATTAACCATTTCTTCCTTCTGCCTTTTTAGTTGTGTACACAACCAAGGAGCGTTGGCTCCAGTGAATGCTGGGCTGGTGAAAAGAAGGCAGGGTCTGGCCTTACTGGTCTTCCCACTCCTCTCAGCACCAGGTTCTTGGCAGAGCAGACACTAGTTCAAGTGTTAAACAAAATCGAGGGTAGGGCCAGCCAGCACTCCCACCCCATTCCCTTATCTTGGAGAAAATGCAGTTGTGCTGCCAAGGCTCTCAGGCGCTGCTGCAGTCCTGAGGGAGACCCAGGCCTCCTTTCCCAGCACCCCTTCCCTGCTCTGTACCAGTCTTTCTTTTCCTGTAGTGACTGAAGCCTAGAGTTGCTCCTGCTCAGCCTCCCACCAAGAGCTGACAGGGCAAGGGGCCTCAGGGCTGCACATTCTGGGCGTTGCTAGGCCGTGGACAGCTATCTGCCCTGCGTGGCCTGACCTGACTCCTGAAGCCCATAGCAGGGAGTGGTCTTGAGAAGATTGGTTCAGCTCCCCACCAACCCTGATTCTGTCTTGGAGGCTGAAGCCCCATTCTGTTGGCACCAACAACCCCCTCTGCCAGGAGCACAATGGGGTGGGAACAGGCCAGGCAAAGTAAGTGTGACAGCCAGTGTCTCCCCTCCCTCAACAGACAGGATCTCCTCAGACCCTGCTTGTCCCCCAAACCCCCGCTCCCACCTCATTCTCCTCCTCCTCTGCCAGCCGCTGCTCAATGAGTGCCGTGGCCCTCTGCACTGCCTCGGAGCCCTCCATGGTGCCTTCCATGGTGCCTTCCACGGTGCCTTCCACGGTGCTTTCCATGGTGCCGTCTGTAACTGCCTCTGAAGGCGCAGGGCACCGGGGGCTTTATAAGCCAGAGCACCTGCCTGCTGGGCGCCTTTACCATGAGCTCACTGGCCCAATTCTCCATCTGCCTCCCAACTTGTCACCTTCACCTCGGGCAGCCCCAGGCAGCAGGGAAGTTTCCCCTCCCCCAATCCCTGGCCTATTGTAGCCAGAGGGCTCCCTGAGTGGGTAAGGCTATGGGAAGGAGGCTCTGCAGCCTGTTCTGAGCAGTTGGCATTGGCTGGGCCTTTCCCTGGGCTGCTGGGCCACGCAAAGGACCTGCCGGATGGCAGTGCCACCTGCTGGATGCCTGGAAACTTTGCCCAGCTAGCACCAATCAGGGGGCCTGAAAACCAATCTTGGAAGCCCAGACAAGTCTATGCCCCCACACTGCCCTGTGAACAGACCCTGCTGGCTGTGGGGAGGCACAGAATGCCTTGTGCAGGACAAAGTACCAAGGCACCAGGTACGTGTATGTGTGCCGGTTCTGAGGGCCATTGTTTGGGGGGTACAGCTCCCCCTAGTGGAGCATTACTGTCCCGCACCACATGTCTGTTAGGTATAGGCCTCATCTATCTCTCAGAGAAGGGTCTTAGAGAGCCATAGTGTAATGCCAAGGCCAGCTGCAAAGCCACCCAGACAGGCTATCTTCTGGGGCTGACCATGCTCCCTGAGAAGGAAAAATACTCCCAATTGGAGGAAAAGCAGACCTGTCCTTGCTCAGGTCCACATCTGAACTCGTGAGCTCAAGCCTTGGGTCTTCATGACCTGCTTTGGCCTTCCTCGTATGGTAGATACCCCAGTTCTGTGGGTTAGTTGTGTTCACCTGCCCTGCCCTTAGCTAAACAGCCTTATCTAAGACTCCCTCTCTGTTGATGTGCTCATGTCCCCAGGAAAACACAAGGACTCCATTGTTTTTTCCTCTGGTTCACAAATCTCTAACACATGCTCACAACCCAAATGTGTCAGAGACTTTGCTTTGAGACTCACATGGGCACAGTGCCTCCGGGATTCCACACAGACCTCAGTGGTGAGGGCACAGCTTGTGGGCCTGGAGCTTCCAAGGCAAGAGAAACCACTGGCAACAAACACCACCTTCCTGAGGTGCTGCTCAGCTTCCAAGGCACTCACACATCTATTTCCCCCTTAAACCTTCCCAGCAGCACTGGAGAAGGCAGGGCAAGCAGCATCACCTCCACTTTATGAAGTCCGACGGGTTCAGGAGTTAAGCAGCTTTTCTTAAGGACCTACTCCATAAACATGAGAGGAGTTGGAATTAGGGCCCAAAAGACAGAATCTCAGGTCACCCTGTTTTCCTGTGCCCAGAGCAGCCGGGGACACCATGCCCACCTGTCCCTGCACCAACAGGAGCTTTGGGCTCCAAGAAGCTGTAGAACTCAAAGTCAAATACCAGGCAACAGAGAAGGAGCAAAAGGCTTTATTGATAAATACGCAGATATATCTGTACACAGAGACCTGCTGTGGGACCATGACCAGGCTGCAGACCCCACCACTTGGGTTACAGCCAGAAGATGGCCCTGTGCAGATCCCTGACACAAAGCCAAGCTGTCTGTCCACCACCTCTTCTCTGCCGATTGTGCTGGAGGCAGGGAGAGGCAGAGGCCCACCTTTGCTCCCCAAGCCCTGGGGCTCACTGGTTGTTCCCTCCCCTCCAGGGGACTGGCACTGTGCCCAGGGCAGAGTCAGGGTGGGGGAGGAGGGGGGGACAGCAGCTGCTTCCAACCCTGAGCAGAAAACTGGAGTGAGCACAGCGGCAGCACCAGATAGCAGATCTGGGCTCCAGGGCCTTCAGGCCAGCCCGTGGCTCAAACCTGCTTCGAGAGAGAGGCAGGGCAGAGGGCCCTGGGTGCCTGTCCCCTGACAAGGTTGGCAAGGCCTGTGTGTGGCAGCATTGCTCCTTGGTGCTGGGCACTCCCTGGGAGGCAAGGTCCCTTCACGGCTCACCAGAGCCACACAGCAGGGAAATGCGCCTGACGAAAACAACAGCACTTGAAGGCAGCAGCAGGGTGGGGACCCAGTGCTCCAGCCCACAGAGGCCCATGACCTCTCCTCACTGGAGTCTGTGCGCCTGTCAGTCGTGGGGTGGTGGGGGCTGGTTGATGATGACCTGAATGACGAAATCTTTCTGGATCTTGGTTTCCTGGAGCCGCGTGCGGTCTGTGAGCAGTTTCCCAGAGAAGAACCATCGCTGCCAGGACGGCTCTATGTCCTCCTGAGCATGAAGCTGCCTCTTGAGCTGGCCCACCGTGTCGAGCAGGCTGGCACTGAGCCGCACGTCCTTGCCTGTGGAGAGGCGCACCTTTAGTGGGAACTCACGGCGCACGCTGGGTGTGGGCTCGGGGGGCTCTAGGCTGTCCTCCTCAGGGTGCTCCAGCAGCAGGTTCACAGGCGGTGACAGGCAGTAGACGGGCAGCTGGTAGCGATTGCCCAGTTCGTCGTAGCACTCACAGAGCGTGCCTGTGGAAGGCAGGGCAGGGCAGTCAGTGCGCTGGCTCAGGGGCCTCTTGTCGTCCCCCAGAAGCCCTATGTTGAAACCCTTACCCGTAATGGGACTATATGTGGAGGTGGGGCCTATCTGGAAGTGTTAAGGTGAAGTGGGGTTGTAAGAGTGAGGTCCTAATCTGACTATCCTAAGAGGAAATGCCACAGAGCTCTCATTCCTCTCTCCACCTGCTATGTGAGACACAGGAACGGAACAAGGTGCATCTGAAAGGCACGAAGTCCACCCTCACAAGAAACTAAATCAGTTGCTACCTGGTCTTGGATTTCCCAGGCTCTAGCACTGTGAGAAACACACTTCTATTATTTAAGGACCCCAGTCCATAATACTTTGTTATAGCAGTCTAAGCTGATTAGTACGTCTACCATGGCTGCCCCACAGTCCCCAGACTCACCCCACAGTCCGGTCTCCCTAGGACAGCCTTACAACAGAAGCACAGGGCTGCAGTTGAGGAGACCTGGTGTTCTGGTTCCACTGGGTGCTGTCTCAGTCAGCTCTGATGCATAACTTCTCATCTGTTCATTAACCAACTCCCTGAGGATATGTGTTGGGTGCTTGGGTTGGGCCTTGGTTTCCTCAGCAGTGCAATATAACATACACAGAAATGTCACTGCACCTTGAACATCTTCTCAGTGCTGGGACTAGACTAGGGGATGTTATGTGCGTCTTGCTGTACCCTAACAATCATCCCCCTTTCTGGTTGCAAAGTGCTCAGGCTCTAATGTCAGAAGCCCCTTCCTTGCTCAATGTCACAAAACTGGGAAAAGTCACAAGCTTGAAAATGGAAACAGCTGTGTTAAGACCCAGGCCAGTGACTCTGGAATTCCACCCTTACCTCTGCTTTCCACAGTCTGTTGGGTTTCTGTAAACTTCAAAGAGAGAATAAAGAAGTTCCAAGTTCAGTGCTTCACATGCACAACCCAACAGAAGATGGTTATCTCAGATGTTCTGGGAGCCCAAGTGCCATAAGCAAGCCTTTAGCTTGCAGGTTTGCTACTGTCTTGTTATCTCTTCCTTAGGCAAGCAGGGACTGCTTCTCACATTTCTTTATGTCTCCCCTCTTGGTCCATGCTTACTCTGAGTTGTCTGAATGCGCAAGTGAAGAGCCACACATACCTACACCTTCACCTCTACCAATTTAGACAGAAGCTTCTGGCATATGGCTGACTGCCAGCTGTCCTCCATTTCTAAACTGTACTGAAGACTCCCACCTCTAGCAGGGATAAAGCCTTGGTCTGCCTGCTTACCATGAGGCAGGGTAATGCTAGCTCCATCCAAGATGGCCTGAGCCAGCTCATGGTCATTGGCCTCGGCTGCGTAGGCAGCTGCCTTGAGTGCATCCCAAATCTCCTTGCGGCCCTCAAAGGCGGGCGCTGTGTCCCAGAACTCATCTCGCTTGCTCCGCAGCTGCCCATCTGTCATGGGGTAGTCACTCTTCCACTTGAGCCGCTCCTTCTTCAGGGGCTCATTGCGTCCTGCGTAGGACAGATGGAGAGAATCAGCATCTCTAAAGCCACTTGGAGGCAGGTGTGGTGGTGCATGCCTGTAGTCCCAGCACTCGGGAGGCTGAGGCAGGAGGATCATTGTGAGTTTGAGACCAGCCTGGGCTACAAAGTGAGCTCAAGGCCAGCCTGAACTGCATAGCAAGCCTCTCAAAAAGAAAATCAATCAATCAATCAATCAATCAATAATAAAAAGCCACTTGGCTGTGACCCACCCTTCCCTCAGGCTTCCCTCCCCAGGGCTAGGGCCTGACCTGTCCAGCATCCCATTGCCCTAGTTCCCAGTATGGTAAGTCCCTAACTTACAATCTGTTCCGGGAGAATGTTCCTAAGTTGGATTTGTCCTCAAGGCTGACAAAGTGAATCTTGTGCACCTCTGACACAAATACACAATGTGAAGCTTTTCCTCTTGCTTCTGGACATCCTGGGCTCTGACTGACCACTGTACTATTGTACACTGTCCCACTGTACAGTGAGCACACAACAGCACAACTGGACAATGTCCAGCAGACACATG
The DNA here is from genome assembly GCA_004027595.1 of Dinomys branickii. Taxonomy (NCBI): domain Eukaryota; kingdom Metazoa; phylum Chordata; class Mammalia; order Rodentia; family Dinomyidae; genus Dinomys; species Dinomys branickii. The sequence goes on along the minus strand of PVLD010000445.1, from coordinate 70,603 downwards.
AGCTACTTCCACAATTTGTTCACATCTACGAATGTTTGTGATGCACAGTGTGTTTATATCTGTGAAAGTTCACAACTCGAATGTTCCTAAGTTGGGGGCTTACAGTATTTAGGTCTAAAAAAAAAAAAAAAAAGTATTTAGGTCTTTGCAGCCCTCCCTCAACAACAGGGAAGTCTAGAAACCCAACTTGGAGATATAAAATAATTTTGTCAGCAAAGTATATACAGATGTTCCTGGACTTAAAATGGAGCTATGTAACAAGCCAATTTTAAATTGAAAATATCCTAACTAAAAATGTATCTAGTACAATCTAGTACACCTAACCCACTGAACGGCATAATTTAGCAACAGTCCACTGCAGAGTGTCAGCGGCTTCTCCTTATGGTTATACAGCCAACTGGGAGCCGGCACTGCACAGCATCAGGAAAGAATATCAGGAAGAAGATTAAAATTCAAAGTGTGGTTTCTACTGAATATGATTGCTTTTTGGCTTGTTTTCTCTTTTGTTTTGAGACTGAGTTTCATTCACTGTGTAGTGTGTGCCAGCCTTTAACTTGCAATCCTGACTCAGCCTCCCAAGTGCTGAGGTTTAGGAATATGCCACCATGCCTGTTTGTGTATTACCTTTGCATCTTCAGAAAGATGAAAAAATCTTAAACTAGGGACTGTCTATACAACCTTCACTGCTGAAGGATTTGTCTGGTTTGGTGTTTTTGTTTTTTGTTTTTTTTTGGTTTGGTGTTTTGAGGTAGAGTCTTGAGCTGGGGATATAGCTCTGTGGCACAAGCACCTGCCTGGCAAGCACAAGGTCCTGAATTCAATTCCTGGTACCAAAAAAAAGGGATAGAGTCTTGTTATGTAGTTCAGAACTCACTATGTAGTCCAGGCTGGCCTAACTCATCCCAAGCCTCCTGTCTCTGCCTCCGAAGTGCTAGAATTACTGGCATACACCACCACGCCAGGCTTGTTGAAGGTTTAATTTTACTCTTTTCTGTGAAGACTATAAAGTAGTACATGTACACCTTAAAAGAAATCTGGAAAGAATGCAGATGAATAAAAGTAATAACTGTCACCATTTATAGAGCTAATATGTGCCAGATGACAGGCTAGGCACTTCAGACTCATTCATTTGTTTTTTTTTTGGAGATTGAATTCAGGGCTTTGCACAGGCTAGGCAAGCACTCAACCACTAAACTACAGCCTAAGTCTTAATTATTCATTTGATCCTCAAGACAGTCCAACAGATGGTGAAACTAAATCCCAGAGAGCTTGTCCTCTTTTTCAAGGCCACACAGGTACCAACTTAGTGCAAGTTTTCTTCTCTTCTCTCCCACACTCCTTTTCTTCCCCTCCCTCTCTCTTTTTTGGGGGAAGGGGGGCTCAGGGGTTGCTATGTGGCCCAGGCTGTCCTCAAACTCTTTTTTGCTGTACTGGGGATTGAACTCAGGACCCTGCGCTTGCTAGGCAGGCGCTTATTCCACTGAGCTATATCCCCAGCCCCTGTCCTCAAACTCTTGATCCCTCACCTCAGCCTCCCAAGTGCTGGGATTGCAGGTGTGTGCTACCATGCTGGCTTTAAAGCAAGACTTTCTGACTACAACCCCGTCTCTCACTGCTATCTGTTTGAGGGTGCTACTGGGGTAAGAATCACTCAGAATTCCACCATTCACAAATAATAGCAGTTGACACCTAAACATATTCTCTCCAGGCTTTCATTACCCATATTAACTCATATTATTAAATTTACCTCTTTAGGCAGCCTGGTGTGGTGACGCATGCCTATAAACCCAGCACTTGGGAAGCTGAGGCAGGAAGATCATCATGAGTTTGAGGCCAGCCTAAGCTACATAGTGAGACTCTGTCTCAAAAACATTTACTTCTTTATGTGCATTGTCCCAGAAATGACTTAAGATGTCAATATTCAACTTTTTATTGCATATTCATATTACTATCAATTTCCATGATTAAAAATTATAAATGCTCCCAATGCCTTCTCACTAATGTGCCACCATATATAAGCAGTTACAAAGGATTTTTTTTTTGGGCAGTGTTGGGGATCAAACCCAGAGTCCACATGCTAAGCACGTGCTCTATCACTAAGTTATAACCCCATCCCAAATTGTGTGTGTGTGTGTGTGTGTGTGTGTGTGTGTGTGTGTGTGTTACTGGGGACTGAACACAGGGCTTTCACATTGAGCTAAATCTCTAGCTCCACATCCCTCCCCTTTTGAGACAGGGTCTCATTAAGTTGGTAAATTGTCCAGGCTAGACTCAAATTCACAATCCTCCTGCCCCAGACTCCCACAGTGCTAGGGTTACAGGAATATGTTACCACACCAAACTTCTAAGACTTTAAACAATTTTATTTTGAGACAGGGCCTTACTACATTGCTCAGGTTGGCCTCAAACTTGCAATCCTCCTGCCTGCCTCAGTCCTCTGTGCAGCTAAAATTACAGGTGGATACTGCCATGCCTAGCTAATTTTGGCAGGGGGCAGTAACAGGTATTGAACCTAGGGCCTTTGCACTCAGGTACAACTCCAGCCCTTTTAAATTGTAAGATAGGACCTCATCAAGCTGCTAAATTGTCCAAGCTAGGTTCAAACTTGCCATCCTCCTGCCAGCCTCCGAGGGTGCTGGGATTACAGGTGTGTGCCATTACACCTGGCAAGAATTTTTTAAAAATCATAACCAACCAATAAAAACTCCAGCAATATCTGTAAAGTTTATATCAAATGTTATTTTTCTTGTTACCCAGCTCCACATAACCCCTATAACAAGTCCAGACCATGGTCAAGACAGGGCAGAAGCGTCTATCCAAAGCATTTTAGAGGCTGTCATCTTAAAGCTAAAGCCACAACACTAAGCTTCCATACAACTCACTAAAGCTGGGGCTGCCACAGAGTTGCTCCCCACGGCTGAGCCAGGAGGGGGCTACTCAGACAAGGAGGAGAATGGCACCCAGTGACCACCAGAACAAGCACACTTTATGTTCACTACCTCATCTCAACACCACAGCATCCTTAGGCAGTAGGCAATATCACTGCTGTTTCCCAGCCGGGGTGCAGATGTACACAGAGTAAAGGACTTTCCCAAGGGCACATAGAATGAGGAGTAAAACAGGATGGTTTCAGCTCAGGTCTGACTCACTCCTGAGATTTGGCCTTTTAATACACAGCTACCTGTGTGGACAGAAAATTCTGTAGCCAAACATTCCATTTAAAGTATTTTGGGGCTGGCAGGTAGAAAACATAACTCCTCTTTGGAGGAAAACAACTTCAAGCCAGGCCTCAAAAAATTCCCAAAGTGTCCAAGTGTGGTGGTGCATGCCTGTAATCCCAGTTCTTAGAGGCTGACCCAGGAAGGAGCCTACGCTGCATAGTGAGTTCAAGGCCAGCCTGAATTACATAGTGAGACTTTACATCATAAAAAGAAAATCCCAAAGTAAAGTTCTATGGAAAATAAGTAATAAAGTCATAGTTTTTATATTAAAAAAAATTATGCAAGGAAATGCCAGAGCCAGCTAACACAACAGGCAGAAGAATCAGACTTTTAAAGATTTCAGATTGAAATCAGAAAGATTATGAAATACCAAGTTTAAGAAATAAGAGAATGAGGGGTGGTGATCCACACCTGTACCCACTCCTTTGATGGTTCTGGAGGTTGACTGAACACAGAGCCTTCACACTGAGCTACAACCTGGCCCTTTTTTATATTTTTTTATTTTGAGACAGGTTCTTGCTAAGTTGTCCAGGTTGGGCTTAAACTTGCGATCCTCCTGCCTCAGCTCCTGAGTGCTGGAATTACAGGTACATGCCACCACTCCTGCTTGGGAGACATCTTTAAATGTTCACCTTTTAGCTCTGTTCTTGACAAATGAACCTGCTGGACTGTGATGCCCTGGGACACTGAGCTGTATGTAACTGTGTACATATGTCTCCCCCACAAACTAAAGGGCTAATCTTTAAAATAAACACAGGCTGTGCTGGTCTTTTTCACAGCTGTCACCCCACAGAGCCACCCACTTACCCAGGGGATGCTGGTGCCTTTGCTCCCAAGTCTTAAACTCCCCTCTAACAGGGAAGTAGCTAGCTTTCCGAAACTGTGATTTATGCACTTCTCGCCAACAGAAAGACACTGCAAGGGAGCCTTTCCACAATGACCCAGGACACAATAGTTTAAAACCTCCTCACCTTCCACATAGGGCCTTTGTGGTGAAAAAAGGAAGGTGGTGGTAGTGGGCAGGGACAAGCAGGGTTAAGAAAACAGCAGGAGTTTGGCGAGTGTTTCTTGCACCTCTGCACCAGCAGAGGGCAGCTCTAGCACCTTTGGGCCTGCTTGGCTCCATCAGTGAATCAAATGCACCACAAAATATGAACAGTTTTCCAGGCCTAAAGGTGAGCAGGCACACGGTCCCACATGACCCAAGGTCTGAGCCCTACACACTGGTACATACACTCTAAGACTAGACACACACAGAAAGTAAGGCTTTTCATCTAAGGATATAAGCAAATCAATGGCAATATGTTAATTTCAGTTACTTAAAATATTTTATAGTTAAATTAGTCATAGAAGGATCCATGGAAAGGATGTGAACACTCACATGCTACACAAATTGCTATACTTCTTATGAAGGGCATTTGATATGGTATCAAAAGACTTAAACCCATGTATCCCTTTGACTCAACTATTTGGTTTCTAAGAATTTATTCTAAGAAAATAATCACAAGCATGTGGCAAAGATTTCTCTACAAAGCCATTTCAATCAGCCTGAGTTTTAATAGGGAAAGCTAGAAATAACCGAAATGCACAGCACCTGTGGCAGCCACTGTGCGTCAGTAAGGAAGGATGAGATGTGGGGAAATGTCCACAACACAGTGAGGAAGAGCACAGTAGCAAGTGCTTTATGCTCCAGCTTTTGCTAAAAAACAACCACATATGATGCATAATTGTTAACATTTTAAAAGGTGAAAGAAATTTATAACAAAATGCTAACAGTTGTTATATCTGATTGGCAGTTACCAGGGATTTAAAAAAATTTTTGTCTTTTGTTTTCCAAGTTCTGTACAATGAGAATTTATTGCTTTAGTAATAATAATAATAATAAATACAATAAAATTTATTAAGGAAAGAGAATATAAGGAGCTCTAGGGAGCGGCCACAGAAAAGCAGGAAGAGCCAGATGTGGTAGCACATGCCTGAGATCTCAGCACTCAGGAGGCAGAGGTAGGAAGAGCAGCACCTACCAGCGTGCGCGACAGAGTTCGAGGCCAGCCTGGATGACGAAGCAAGACCCTGTCTCAAAAGAGTAGACAAAACAAAGCAAGAAGAGCTTGGAAAGCCAAGTAACGGGTCTAAGAAAGCGGGGTGCCATCCTGCTAAGACCTGCAGTTCTAGGGCTCCAGAGACTGGCAGCTCTGGGCGGTTTTGTCCATGAACAAGGTAGGTTCTGCTGGATCAGCAGCAGAAGCATCCAATGATTTCTACCTAAAGACTCTACCTATTTTAGACAAAAATATCAGAAAAAACTTTTGTGAACTCACTATGTAGCCTGGCGGGCCTTGAACCCACAGCAGTCCTCCTCCCTCAGCCCCCCGACTGCTGGGATTACAGTGTATGCCACATCCAACACTCCTATTCTTAATGAATGAAGCTTTTAAAAGTGATTTTAAAATGATAAAAGATTATTCTGTAATCAAAGTATATGAATTGCATGGAGAGGCATTGGGGGAAAATACCTATAAAATCATGGATTTCTATCATCGCAGTGGGTAGAGAACAGCAAAATAGATTTGTGACTAAGTGCTCACTTCGGCAGCACATATACTAGATTTGTGACTGAGCCGAGAATGAGTCTGAGTACAGAGGTAAAGCACCAAAGAATTGTCCACAACACCTCCTACATCAGAACTCCTTCATCAGGTATGCTGGTTAAAAAGGCAGATGCATGGGCTGAACATGCAGCTTAGTGGCAAAGCACACAGTTAGCATGAACGACACCTTGGGCTCAATTCCTAGCACCATACAGAGAGAAAAGGCAGATTGACAGGGCTCAGGTGAGACCTACCACGTCGGAGTACTAGAGGTTGGGCTGGGGTATGTACTTCATTTTGACTTAGGAACTTGTATGCAGACACAGCAAGACAAACATGGTAACAGCATACTCAAATGCACCTTCACATAAAACAGCTCAACATATGGTCCCAAAGTGACTGCGGAGGTAATGGGGGGAGGGAAGAGAGAGAGCGAGCAAAGGGCACCATACTGGCTGGAGGAGGAGGGCAGCGGACGCTGTGGTGTGGCCTTGATCATGAATGGTATCTGGCAATCCCGCCCCTGAGGAAGAGCTGAGAGTGGGAGGGGGCACTGAAGTTCCTTTCCAACTTGCCCCGAGCTTGTGTGTGCACGTATGCACCTGTGTGTGTGTGTGTGTGCACATGCACATGCGTATGCACATACATATGTACTCCCACCACCTGACTCACTGCTTAATTCAGAGTAACTACACAGAAGGGGAGCTTTTCAGAAACATGGGAAGGGACAACAGACCCTGGGCCTCGCAGTGTGCATGGCTAGGCGCAGATCCTCAGCATATTTCAGATGAATTCAGAATGGGACAAAGAGAGGAGCAGTGAATGGGATGGGGAGCAAGAAGTGACAGCCAGCAGCTGTTGGCGGGGCGCGGGGCAGAGGTTCACAGGCGGTCCCTTCACTTTTTTATTTGCTTTTTGTTCCTTGCAGTACTGGGACTGAACCCAGAGAGCATTGAGCTACATTTCCAGACCTTTTTCTTAATCTGAGACAGGGTCTTGCTGCATTTCCCAGGCTGAGCCCTATCTTGCCATTCTCCTGCCTCAGCCACTCAAGTAGCAGGGATCACAGGTGTGTACCACTGTGCCCACAGTCTCTTAATTTCAGTCTCAAACCCCAGGAGATCTTTCTTGTGGTTTTGGGGACTGGAATAACTGAGCCTCTGGGATATGACACCAAGCCTGAGGCTAGCCAAAGGGAGCAGAGATGTCCCAAGACAATCAGTCCACCCAGCTGAGAGCCAGCCCTATTTATACTTGCAGCAGTCTCTCAGCTATTTCCCACACCTAGTTACCAAGCTGTGTCCCCAGGTCCTGGCTCTAGCGATGGTCCCAACAGAGTCCTCTCCAGAAGTGCCAAGTATGATTAGGGACAAGCCTAGACTTGCTCTCCTGTGAGAGATGAAGTTCCAGGCCAAAGGACGAAGCAGGAAGCAGAGCCTCCCCACCTCAACACCGTGGGCCTCAGGGGTCTCTTGGCCAGAATCCTCCCTCCTCCTACCCACCCCAGCAGGCAGCGCTAGGGTGTAGATAGGTGGCAGTGTCTTACCTGGCAGAGGGGTCAGAGGTCAGAAAGAGCCGCAGGCCGCAGAAGAATCAGCCCAGCTGGAGAAGCCAGCTCAGGTAATCCCTTCAGGAAGCACAGTATTTATATAGCCAGATTTAGCCCCATGACCCTCAGAGCCTGGATAACCTTCCAAGGGAAAGTGCTGGCCCGGCTCTGCTCAGCTGGGGCCTCTCTCAGGGCCTGTGAGCCTTGTCTCCTCATTCACTCCCAGGGGCCCCAGCTCCAGGGCCTGGGGAGGGAAAAGGGTGGAGCCAGGCGCTAAGTAAGGCCAGATTTCTTAAACTGCATCCTCTGGGTGGTCGGGCCTCTGAAGGCCCACGGTCAGGTGGCTCTCTATCCTTCAGGAGCCTGTTCTCGGCTCCAGGATGGCACTGGCTCAGGACAAATGCAGTTCTTTGCCTCACTTTGTGTGGCCGCCCGCGGCTGGGACCACCTCCAGTGCATCGCTGGGTCCCCGGGCGGGCACGGGCTCTGGCATCCCCGTGGGTGAGTGAATGGAGCAATCAGGTCAGTTAGGAAAGTGGGGTGGACCTGCTGGGAAGAAACCACTGCAGATGGGGAGCAGAAGACTCTATCTTATGAACAAACCTGGATAGGAGAAGAGGGAGGAAGAGAGGGGACAGGTGGAATGGAAACAAGATCAGTCACTGAGGTGTACAGTGAGGAGACCTGCTGTACAGAACGATGAGGAGCTGGATGTCAGAACTCAAGCCTAACAAAGACTGGGCCCTCAGCACCAGTGAAGGGAGCACAACGTGCGGCCGGGAGAAACAGGTCTGCCCAGGGCCCAGGGCTGCTGTGGTGGGAGCTGACAAGGGCACTCATAGGAACACAGAGACTGGCTGCAGTCTCCCTGCGTAACAGACAACACGCACATTCACTGGCCAGCGCCTGGGTCGGGGACTGGCTGGGATCCCAGGCTGGGTGTTCACTGTTCCCTGACCCGTGCCTATCTGTTCTCCATGACTAACAGAGCCCCGCACCCACATCTCACCTGCCTCAGGGCCTGGGTAATCCACAGTTCCTCCTCTGGGCTGCCTTCTAGAGAACACTTCACAAGAGGGGCTCAACAGCAGGTACTGGGCAAATCACCATGCTCTTCCTTGTTTTAAGTCTTTATGGGATTTAAAAAAATAACAGTCCATTCTTTTCTTGTAGCAAACATACTGTTATCTCCCCTAGTACTGACGTGTTTGTCCCAAGTGCAGGGTCTCAGCCTGAGCATGAGCCATCCAGTGTGAGCAGGATATTACATGTGTTTTCTGGGAACCTAGATTACAGATAACTGAGTAAAAAAATACCACAGCTTCTGTATGCTGTCTGGCTACCAACACAGGCTTCAGAGGTAGGCAGTAGGGATCTCTGGCCACGGGTGTGGGACCTCAGTGTTTTCATCTCGTGGGGGTCCCTGCAAACATTAAGTGAAACCATTCTGCCTGTGCTGAAAAGAGTAGCTATTAGCTGGGTATGATGGCACACCCCTGTAATCCCAGCATTCTGGGAGGCTGATGCAGGAGTATTGAAGGTTTGAGCCCAGACCGGGCAATTCAGCAACTTAGAGAGAGCTGGTCTCGAAATTAAAAATAAAAAAGGGTGAGGGTGTAGTTATTATAAAGGTCCTGGGTTCAATCTCAGTGTTGAAAAAAAAAAATAGTTATTGTCACTGATAAACCATTCAACACTGTTTATTAACATGATGCCACAAAAGATCACCATCTATTTTCTTTTTCATGACATTGCTGTGGTTTTGAAAAACCTGGAAACTTCTACAGACATGAACTCTTGGTATTCACCTCTCAGTGCAGGGGATTGTAGGGGTCAGACGAGGTTCAGTTTGACAGGGATGACAAGTGGGCTTGAGGGAGGCAGCTTCCCTGTGCTTCCAGACGGCATGGGCTCAGCACTTTTCCAGGGCAGAAGAGAGAGGATGGCAGCTAATAAATAAAGTAGGAGCTTGCTCCCAAGGGGTGCTACGAATGTCTCAGGTATCTGGCTGGCTGCCCTTGCAACCTCAGGGCTGTAGGGAGGGCCCAAGGAGCAAGGCTTGGCAGTCAAGGGCCCAGAGGCTGAATGAGATGCTTTGGACTCTCTCCCACTGGGTGTCAACTGCCACAAGCTCTTTTCTCAGACGGGCCACTCTCTCAGGGCCTGTCCCCCAGAGTAGAGCAGAATCCCAAAGCTGGGAGTGACCCGAAAGTCATCTGGCCTCAACACTTCATTTTCCTATGCCTAAGGGGAGGTAACTTGCACAGGGATCCCACAACTCCTTCCCAATTTTTTCTGCCAAACCACACCACCAAGAGTGAAAGCTGAGTTTCTATTAGCATATGAAAATGTCAGGAGCTGAACACACAGAAACGACAATGGGAGAACCAAGTAAAATGTGCAGCAGGATCACGAGCCACCCTGGCCTGTGTGATCAGGTCTCTTTATGGACTTGAAACACAGACTCCAATTCAGAAGGCCAGTTCAGGGTCCAGCAATGGACGCCCCTAGCTGGAAACACTGACCTCTGTGCATATCCTCAGATGGGTGCCTGCTATGCCTCAAGGAAGTCTATTCCATTGGTGGATGAGTCAGATGGTTAGAGGGCAACTAACTACAGTTACCCCTCCCTGGGCTACAGCGTAGGCCTAGCACAGAGACACATAGAAGCCAAAGGTACAGATACTCCTCAACTATGATAATGTTTCATCCTGATGAATCCAACTGTAAGATGAAAATATTCTAAGTCAAAATGTATTTAACATATCTAACCTACTAAATAACAAGGCTTAGCCTAGCCTACTGTCTTAATCTGTTTTCTGTTGGTATACCAGAACACCTGAGACTGGATAATTTATAAGGAGGTTTATTTTGGCTTATGGTTCTGGCAGTCTAAGAGCAGGACCCCAGCAGCTGCTTGGCTTCCAGAGAAGGACATGTACTGCTGCACACAGAGCGAAAAACAGGAGAGCAAGTGTGCAGACGCAAAGAGAGGAAAGGGGGAGCCAAACTCCTCCAAGAAAAACATTAATCCATTCACGAAGACAGGTCTTTCATGATCCCAAACACCTCCTAAAGGACCCACCATTTAATACCAAGCCTCAGAATGAATTCTAGCAAAGACAAACCACACCCAAGCCATAGCACCTACTTTAAGTATCCTTAGAAAAGTTGCATTAGTCTACAACTGGATGAAGTCGTTTAACACAAAGCCTATTTTACAGTAGTGTTGAATTTCTCATGTAAGGTATTTTATACTGAAAGTGCAAAACAGAATGGTTTTAGGGTATGGTTTGGCACTCTTGTAAAGTCAAAAAATGGCAAGTCAAGCCACACTGTGAGTTAGGAGTTGTCTACATAGGTTTTGGAGTCAGACAGACCTGGGGTTGAACACCAGTTCCGTCATTAATTAGCTAAGTGACCTAGGGCAAATGCTTAAACTTTTAGTCTCACTTCTAGGGTTTTTTTGTGTTGTTTTGTTTTGAGACAGGGTTTCCCTATGTAGCCCAGGCTGGCTTCAAATTCAGGGCGATTCTCCTGCCTCAGCCTCCTGAGTGCCAAGATTACAAGCATGTGGCACCACGCCTGGCTAGTCTCACTTCTGGGAGGCAGAAACTAGTCACAACTCCACCTCTTAGAATGAGAAGACTGAAGATAGATACATGCATGTGAGTGTGAGAACACATAACCAAGAGGATTATACATAATAAATAAATCAACTAACTCAACTCCCCATGTGTCTGCTTAGTATCTAGACCCAGCAGGCTCTTGCTCCCTCAACCAGAAGACGCACAGACGGCAGAGTGGCACACTTGTTCCAAAAAGGCACTGGTCACTGTCAGTGTGGTCGCATCTGTCATTGTTAATAACATCATTCTGGCCTCAAGTCCAGCAGCTCCACTATCTGGAGTGACATGGAACAAGTCCCACCTCTTCAACATGAAATTTTCTATTCCATAAAGTGACAATACTTACTTCTTTCTACAGTTTCTCCAGAATCCTCAAAGCTTGAATGAGATGCGAAAACAAATAATTTGCTAGAAACAACCCACCAAGAAATGAAGTGTTTGTACAGACCTGTAATAAATATTGAAATTACTAAATCACCAGTCCGGACTTTTCTGCAAAGCAGAGCCCAGCACCAAGCCCTGGGCCATGAGTTCAGTGAGAGGATAGTTAAGAGGACCTAACTATCAGCCCAGGGAAGTTTGCTTGGCTCCAATTCCTACCAGACTCTTGCATCCTTGCTATGGGCACCACAGCAAACCCTGCAGCAAATCGGTCAAGAAACACTGGAGCTGAACCTAGAAAAGACCCTGGCTGTGGCTGCAGTCTTTCAAGCTCTGTCATTCATTTAGTCCACATCCTGTCAACAGAGTCTAAATTATTTTTCAGGTCTGGGTCCTCAGTAAGGTGACCCTGGTAAGACCAGAGTCCATCTCCATCGCAATGCTGTGTGACCCTCCAAGCACATATGCCAAATGTGAATACTGCTTTTGTACCCATCTTACAGAAATTGCCAGTGTTCTCTTTAAGGTTTTGTGAGTACTGCAAAGCAGTGCCAACCCTGTCTTTTCAAGAGTCATCACCCGCTTCTTCAGGCAGCACAGCTCAAGACCCATGACATTTGGTTTGTACAGTGACTGAGTATGCCTCACTTGAGCATGTTCAGGCTCCAGAGCCAGGCTCAGGCCCAGCAGGCAGCTGTGCCTGACTCATCCTTTCCCCTTCCTCCTCTACAGCTGTGACTCACCAGCCCTGGCAAGCCTGGGTCCTCCCTGGTTTCCTTCCCTAGCACTTCAGGGTCCAGACCTCCCCTGGTAGGATGCAGGCCTAAATCCTTTTGGACCAAACCTACAGCTCCCACACCAGCCCTGCGTCACACGCTGCCGCGTGTGCATCTCCCCCATGCATTGTGCTGTCCTTGTGATTTGACAGTCAATTCCAGAAGGCCAGGATCTTAAGTGTGGTCTTTCAAAAAAAGCTCTCTAGGTGGTTCCAATAGATGGCCAGGCCTGAAATGCACCTGAAATGCAGAACCAGGCAGCCCAGCCTGGCTGGCTGCTCTGACTGTATGCAGTAGGTCTCCAGAAGGCCTAACTGGGAATGCGCAGGGAGAACCTACTCCTACCTGAGGAAGACCACCTGGAGAGCCAGGCTGCTCAAACAGCAAAAAAAGGATGGTGCAGGGAAGCCCAGATAAGTGCCCAGAGGACAGACAGGAGAGGGCAAGCCAAGCCCAGGGGCTAAAGGCCTGGGTTCAAGAGTCAGGCAGCCCTGGACTAGCTACCTACTCTCCTTACTCACAAGGCAGGTGGGCCTTTCACCCCTTCTACCTCTGACTGTGCTCAAGTGGAAGCCTCATCTCTCCTTCGCAGTATGGCCAGCACCCACTTTTTTGTGCAGGGACACAAAGGTCTCTTCTTCCAAGGCCAAGCCATTGCTGTCTGTATAGAAAAGGAACAGCTCCAAGGCAAGGGCAATGAGTAGGAAAACAGGCAGAGAGGTCCATTTCCTAAGAATCCCCCCATCCCACCCCCACCCCAGCTGCTCTGGGCACAGGGAAGGGAAAAGCCTGACTCATCAGTGCTGGTGTGACTCAGAGGCTGACAACTCACTTGCCAGACTGGCAGGGAGGAGAGCCCACTGAGGCTCCCAACTAGGGGGCCGGGGGCCGGCACCGCCCATCCCACTGGCTGCTTGTGATGCATCTTGCCTCCGCAGCTCCCAGCCTGGCTAGCTGGCCTGGCAAGAGCACCCTGCTCAACCTGTGCCCACCCTCCCCCCAGAGCTATGGCTAGACCAGTGGGCCTTGGAGGGGATGAAATTCAGAAGGTCTGAAACATTAAAAGGTGGCTTTGGAATGAGAGAGGACCTGGTTCTGCCCCTCGCAGGTGTGACTTGAGCAGCCAAATTCCGGATCTCAGTTTCACAACCATAAAATGGAGTGGTAATATCCAGCTGGAAAGACTACAGACTATAGAGGATGAAACAAGACACAATCTGCAGTCAGGACTGCGGACCACAGAGTAGAAGTGCAAAAATAATAGTAATTATTACTAGTCGTGGAAGTTTTAGAATTATAAAGAGTTTTTTAGGTAGTACAGCTCAGTGATAGAGTGCTTACCTAGCATGCTCAAGGCTCTAAGTTCAATTCCCAGCACTGTAAATTAAAAGAAAAAAAATTTATATGCTCTATTTCACTCACTCTTTCAATAATGTGTGCCGAGTATCATTACTCCCATTTTATAGATAAGGATCCTGAGGTTCAGTCACACTAAGGCAGTGTTCTCTCCCAGACTGCCCGCTGATGCCCCAGGCCCTGTGACATAACCCTGGTGAGCCTTCCTCTACACGGCTCACAGCACGGACCAACTCTGCCTCCTGCCCAGCCTGGCTTAGCTCTCACACACTGCTTGGCAGTTTGCTCACCCAGGGTCAGCCGCCACCCCAGGCTGGGAGCTCCTCCAAGGAGTGCCATCCCTGTTCTGGACCTGAGATAACACCTTGGCTCTGTCACATGGCTTGGGGAGGTTATTTAACCTCTGAGAACTTCACTTGCCTCGTTTTGAAAATGGGGATAACAATAGTGATGGCCTGAGAGATTACAATGGGGCATAATCCCAGTCACCCAGGAGGCTGAGGCAGGAGGATCACAAATTCACGCCAGCCTGCAGAATTTAGTGAGACCCTGTCTCAAAATAAAAAATAAAAAGGGCTGGCAATATAGCTCGTTGGTGGAGTGTTTGCCTACCATGCATAAGGCCCTGGGTTCAATCTCCTGTACAAACCCCTCCAAAGAGGCTAACACGTATCAAGTGCTTACTATATGCCAGGCACTCTTCTAAGCACTTTACATCTATTAAATAATTTAATCCCAAAGTTAGGCAGCTAGGTAACAGGCTGGCTCTGACCCACACAGACATTGTTTCTCCTGGGTGTTACAAGCCTGGTAGGCAGTAAGCACTCAGTACATGCAGGAGCCACTTCTAAGATGAATCAGTGAGCCTCTTCCTGATGAATTTCATTTCTATCCGCAAGTATTATTATTGAATCTATTCTGTGCATAGCCTCAGAGTTATCTGAAGTTCCTGTAAAATATAAATATTAAAAAAAAAAAAGGTCCTCAGGTGTAAAAAACCTCCTATTCCCTCCATAGGAGAGCAACAAGGTGTAGACTTTCAGGGGAGAGGCTATGGCCCGTGCAGGGGCACCAAGGCCCTGCTCTACCTCAGAGAATGTTCCAGATGAGAAGAGGCATGCCCTCAGGAGGGAGCAGCAACGGCCTGAGCTCCAGCTGTGCCCAGCCCCTGGAGGTAGCCGTGGAGGGCCTCGGCAGCCACCAAGCATCCTGAGCTGTTGTCTGGGCAATGCCTAAAGGGGTGGACCGGGGAGGGAGGGAGGGAGCGAACGGTGGCTGAGCAGCCTCCAGGAGGTCCCGGCATCTGCGGAGGAGCAGGGAGAGGCGGGGCCTCATTCCTTGAATAGCACATCCATGGCTGCCAGCTAAGCCATGAGAGCAAGACGCCCAAACTGAACAAGGGGAGGGTCTCCATGGCCCCTCCTGGGATCTCTGCCCTTGCCTCCAGAAACCCCTGAGGAGGAGTGGGCATTTAAGGCCAGGTTACATGCCTGGGCATGTAACAATCAGCCTCAACATTTTTTTTAGTGGAAAAACTTTTTTTTTACAGGGGGTGATAATATGGACTGAACCCAGGGCCTGAGCTACATCCCAGTCTTTTATAGTCTTTTATTTTGAGAGAGAGTCTTACAGAGTCACTAAGTTACCCATACTGGGCCCAAATTTGTGATTCCCTTGCCTCAGTTCCACAGAGTACTAGGATAGGTACCACAATGCCTAGCATCAAAACTCTTTTTTCAAAGAAAGTAGTGAAAGGCTTTCAAAGAAGCCTGTTTTAGAGCTAATGAAGGTAAAATGGAGTTATTGGAGAGCTATACATGTACAAGTTCATCCCTCCCAACCCAGGCTCCACAGACAATGTGAGCCTCGGTTCTCACTTGGCACTGCTCACCAGGGCCTCTTAGCCACTTGTACAGTCAGCCAGCCTTCAGCTGGGCAGTGCCCAACTCAGCTCTAGGTGAACTGGGACACCTCAGCCCAGAATGGCAGAAACACTGGCTGGCAGGGTCTCTAATGTAGGTGGACTAAGCAGGTCTTCTCCTGGGTTCCTAGCTGGTATCTGCTGTGATCCGGCTGGAACCAGCTGGTACCTGGTTCCCAGTGATCCTAAACTCTAAGACACGATTCCAGCCCATTTGGTGGAAGGCCTATGCAGGGCTGCTGAGATGCACAGAGATAGCCAAGGTAAGATCCTGGCCTCTAAACACTCATGGCCTCTGTCCAAACCAGGAGACAAACATATGCCATATGTGCAATAATGTGTATACACATGCAAGCATGCAAATGGGATACCAGATTCTGTGCCAAAAACCTGCTGCAAGACTCAGCAGAAAGAGGCACTCCTAAACCCACAGGGACCCTGATAAAATGAAAACTGCTCAGATCACTCAGAGTCATTCATAAACTGTTCACGGACCAAGGCCAGGCATGGGGGATGCCCAGATAAGCACAAGTCCCCGACCAGACTTGCTCATCTTACTGTCTGGGCCAAGGCTGAATCACACAACTGATGTATGACAATCCTTTTGGGTTTTGTGAAACATTATGTTCATGTTCACTATTTGGAAAACAATTTAATAATTTAGGAAATCCTTGCAATGTGTTACTCTGTGCAATTTTTTTAAAAATACAAGCATATAATAAATAAATATGTAAATTAAAAACCAAAACAAGCAGGCAAACAAGCTCATGCAGGAGTGGAAGTACGTGGCAGATCTGTTGGAAGCATACCCATCCCTAGGCCTAATTTTATGCATCTGCAAAGGAATGGGTAGGTGCTGAGCTAGATGGTCTCTAAGGCCTCCAGCTCTGATCCTGTATGACAATGGCTTTGGAAATAAACAGGCTATGGCTGGCTGGGAGGGCAAGGGTGGAAGTAAACCTCACCCACATCCCTGCATTTCAGGCCTATCACTTCACCCTTCCTGCACAGTGACTTGCCCTACTTTGGCTTCTGCTGCTGATAGAGGGAGAGGCTAACATGCAAGCGTTGGACCTCAGTTTCCTTCTGGAATAATGATGGTGATGGAAGAAGGGAAGCATCCCTGATAAAGAATTCTATGCAAAATGACCAATCCAAGGCAGAGCCTCTGGCTGTCTGGAGGTCACCAGCTCCTGCTCTGCAGCTATCCCGCTCTTAGTGTTGATGGGATTGGCCTGACACCTCAGTCTGGGTTACATTCAAGTTCACAGGACCCTGTCACCCCACCCCCAAGGTAACCCAATTCTTCACGGTCAAATGACAGCTGGAGAGAGGGCTAGAGAGCTCTAAGCCTAGAGTGGGTGATGATTACTAGCTGCCAGGGTGCTCAGGCCCACCAGACAGAAGGGTCATGGCCCAGATGGATTACAATACCTGATGCCTAAGAAGCCACTGTGGTAAAGGCCCTCAAGGGCCTGAGAAAGAAAGAATATAGTTTTAACTGCCTAAGAGTGCCCCAGGTTTAAAGAATGACCCCTCAGAGAGGCCTTCCATGCTGACATACCTACAGTGGGCACCTCACTGCCTATCTTAGCCCCTTTTAATTCAACCACTGTTAACTCACTTTGCTGCCCCAACCTTTCTGCTGGACCACTGAAAGTTTGGACTTTCCAAGTCAGGGCCCTGATCTCTCTCTTATACTGCCCCAGCTCCTGACACAGAGTAGGTCTTCAGCATTCGGTGGATGGATGGATGGATGGATGGGTGGGTGGCAATAGCACCACAGAAACAGACAATGACATAAAAGTAACTCAGAAGACTGGGAAAGCAGAGGAGGAAAGAGGCACATCAGAGGTAACTTTCTGGAGGAGGTATGTCCTTGTGAGCTTGGTCTTGAAAGAGCCTGCATGAAAAGAAGCTTTTCAGAAGCCCAGTCAGGTGGAGACCAGCACAGCTATCAGCACAGGCAGGGTCTGATGAGTCAGCTAGGACCTGATGGGTGCCCTTCCCCCTGCCCACCTACTGAACACTGGTCCTCCTCCTTTATTGGCAAATCAGGATTCTATAAATATCTGAGGACAACAAGTCTGTGATGTAGACTGGGTCACTTCCAAACTAAGGCCTAGTTGTGGTACCTGCAGGATCACCCTGTTTTTCTAGTCTCTGTGCCCCTGGCTGACTGGCTCCAGTCCTAAACTTCTACACCACAATAGGAGGGAGAACTCCCAAGCTTGTCATGAAACCTTTTGTTTTTTATTACCTCCCCTCTGGGTCTCAAAAGAAGTTTTCTCCAATTACATCTAGGTGACAGATTCCCCCACACATACCCTTTTAAGTACTGGGGATTAAACCCAGGATATCCTGCATGCTAGGCAAGCACTCTACCAGTGAGCTACACCCCAGCTCTTTTTAAATATTTTGAGACAAGGTCTTATTAAGTTGCAAGCAAATAGCATCCTGGCTTGCAACTTAATAAGACCAAAGCCAGAAATGAACTTGTGAACCTCCTGCCTCAGTCTCCCAAGCAGCTGGGGTTAAGAGGACAAGTTAATTTTTAACAATGGAAATGCTAAAATGTATCTGTCAATTAAAACTTTAGACCAGCGTATGAAACAAAGCTCACACTCAGCTGATAGGATGCCAGTCCGGAAAAGTTATTTGGGTCAACCTAAACGTCTCCATGACTTAGTGTCTCAAACCCACAGATCAGGCAGGAGTACACAAGAAAAGACAAAAAGACAGAAGGGAAGGAAAAAGGAC
Source organism: Dinomys branickii (assembly GCA_004027595.1). Lineage (NCBI taxonomy): Eukaryota > Metazoa > Chordata > Mammalia > Rodentia > Dinomyidae > Dinomys > Dinomys branickii. Next base: position 52,419 of record PVLD010000445.1, on the reverse strand, counting down.
GGAAGAGCTCTCAAGCCCCTCATCTCCAGCATCCAGAGGGAAGTCTAGGACTCAAGGATAGAAAGGTTGCCTCTTTCCCAACCAAAGATTTAGATATGGCTTGGAGCAATGTGCCAGGGAAGTGGGCAAGGAGGAATGTAAGCCTAATATCCCATGTGGGCAGAGGTCAGACATGAAGTCATTGCCAGGGGTCAGACAGCAGTCCTTGGAGGCTATGTGCTCCCCAACAAAAGTGGAAGCTTCAAATGAGCCTGAATTTGCAAAGGCAGTTATTAGCAGCCGCAAGTAACAAGATCCAGATGAATGCACAGCAATCTTTCCATCAGGGATGGGGAAAAAGGCCTCTGACCCACTCAGATACGTTTGTGTATATGTGGACCTTTCTGAAGACTAATAACTAAGTGTGCTCGTGTGTGTGTGTGTGTGTGTGTGTGTGTGTGTGTGTGTGTGTGTCCTTAAGCCTCTGTTCAAATGTGGTTTGGTAAAATCTTGAGCCTTAAAGGGAAAGGAGATAAAGTACCCATGTCACAACAAGGCTGAGACAGTTCCACTGGGTCTCTGGGTGCCTCCTAACAACAGGGACCTGTGAGACTGTTTCTAGCTGTCATGGACCAAACAAACTGCTATCCAAGTCATTGTGTCTGTGCTGTGCCTCAGTGACAAGGGAGCTAGGGCGGGGCCACATGACTGCAGTCCTCAACTACTTGGGAAGCTGAGGGGAGAGGGTCTTCTGAGACCCGGCGTTCAACACCAGCCCGGCCAATGCAGCAAGACTGTTTCAAAAACAACCCCCATTCCCCCAAAAAAGCTGTAAGGGCAGGAATGGGCTTTACCTACTGCATGAGCTACAGGGCCCAAGGTCAGCACCTCGTCCACAGTAAGTACTCAATAAAAGTTAGGACAATAAACCAGGGAGTGGATCGCTGGGGGCAGGGGGATATATTGGGTCTCTTGGAAAAAAGTGATAGGAGAGGCACAAGGGACAAGAGGGAGAATGTGCAAAAGGTAGAGTCCTATGCCTCTGTCTCAGGGGAAGGCAGGCAGATAACCTGAGTGGTTAGAAAAGTCTTGCCTGCAACATTTAAGTGAAGCAGTAGGCTGCAGGGTTTGGCTGGCCTAGGGTAATTGGACTATGGCCAATATCATTTGCCCTTCCTGAGACCAGTCTGACCAAGGGCTTAAGATTTGTGTCAAGCAAAAGCTGAGTCAGACTTGGTGGGAGGTGCCTACAAAGGGGCAGGGCAGACAGGTCAGGCTTCGTTTTTGAAAGACTGCCCTACAAACCCTATTCCAGCCAGAGCTGCCACCCCATCCCCACCCCATCCCTCAGGGCTTAGAACACAGCCTTCCTGGTGCCAAACCTAGGAGAAAGCCAGACCCTGGGAAGAGGGTTCCCCTGCAGACAGGCTGCAGCTGGTAACTGTGAGAGGGGACCACCTGTTCTAGCCCATAGCTCCTCTCCACCCACAGATGCCAGACAGGCTCTGTCAATGGGGCAGGGAGGAGGTGGCATACCCTGGGGAACAGGAGCTATCTGCTTTCAGCCCAGCCACCAAAGAGCCAGGGAGACAGCCCCACGGGTGTAGCTCCTGTTGGTAGAAAATGCATCCTCTCGGTTTCAGCTCAGCTGGAGGTCAAGAACTGCTGAGGCTAGCAGCCCCAGCCAGGATGCTATTTGCTTGCTAGTGAGCATCTTGTCACCGTGGTGACCCAGGGAAGCACCAGGCAGGAGCCAGCCCCAAGGCTAAAGTAGGGCCCTTTCTGTGCTAGGACTGGGCCTTGACCTTTCCAGCTGGGAGAGTGGATGCAAAACACTCTTCCCTCCCTGGATTCTGACCATAAGCTAGAAACTGCATGATCCTGTGCTGACTGCAAAGATGTGAGGCTTCATCCTGCCTTCTGAGAGTCCAAGACATACCCAGAAACAGAAGTACAAAATAAGAAAGTAGAGTAGGCTTAAGAGGCATGAACAAAAACACACAGGATTTTAAAGGAGGAAATGTAATAGGGGAAAAGACTCTAGAAAGAAGACGACATTAAACAACAAACAAGTGAGCACAGAACAGACAACTTCAGCTGCTTGGTCTGCTCCAGAGGCAAGAGATTATGGACTGAGAGCACCCTGGTTCAGGGCTCCCTCTGGCTGGCTACTTTGTCCAACCCAGGTCATCGCCCACCACCTGCTCCTCAACTTTCTCACCTTTTGACCCTCAATGTCCCATTTGGCTTCCCCTTCCTGCTTCAAACTGCTTGTCAGGTTGACTGACTGACTACCCAACCCCCAGTGACACAATGTTCTGCTGTCTCAGCCCACAGGTCCAGAGTCCTATCCCCATCACACTTCTCTGTTTTGGGACACATTTGGAAACTACCTTACATGACAGATTTTTAACAAAAACCCACCACCTAAAGGTCTATCACGCTCCTCATACTCCTCCCTTTCCTGAGGAGGAGTAGCCACAAAGTAACCTGTTCTAGGCCTATGGATGCTGTCATATTTCCATGGTCACCAGACAGTTTCTCAGAGCTTCAGAAGGTCAGGTTATAGATCCATGCTCGGAATCAGCACCCACAGCTGGCACAAGGCCAGACCCCATGACCTGACGGTGCTAAGCACAACTGGGAGGCCCTTTGCCAACCACCTTTCTTATTTTTTACATTGTTTAAAAGAGGACATATGCTGAATGGAGAGAAATTACATAACAGAAACATAAAAAGAAAAAACAAGTCATTCATATCACCCAAAAATAACCAGCAATAACACATGGAGGTATTTTCTTTCCTTTCTTTTCAACTCACATACGTATTGCTGGGATCATATGATGCGTACAACTGAAAATTCTACCATTATGATGTCCTTGATCTTGTTTTTACTTCAACCCAATGCCAGTTGTTGGCACAGAGATTCTTAATCCCTTGCTCCTGGTACAGGGTTACTCCATACAAATTCAGATACCCAGGTTCTACCTAGATACTAACTCAAGAAGAGAAGGAAAACCAGAATAAACAAGGTATTTTTTGCACCAGATACGGTGGTGCACACCTGTAATCCCAGCAGAAGGTTGAGACAGGAGGATAACTGCAGGTTTGAGGCCAGCCTGGACTATATAGTGAAACCCTGTCTCAAAAAACCAAATAAACAAAAAGTATTTGTTAAAAATCTTGCCTTTTTAAATTTCATACAGAATCATCCAATAAATATTTATGGAGCACTTAGTACATGCTGGGCACTGTATAGGATGCATTTCTTTATAACGAAACATTTCTATCATTGTCTATTCACATCCATCCGTTCATTCATTCATTCAGTCAGTCATTAAAAAAAACATCTTGAGCTTTTCCTATGCACCAGTCCCCAAGCTAGGGAGTAGGGACAGAAATCAATAAGATAAGCCTTCAAGGTCAGAGCTAATAATGGAGACAGACAACAAAGAACAGTCAGAAACCAAGGTACAAGCGCTAAGATAGAGATCTAAGTTGACCCTCCATATCCATATCCACCAAGAATAAAAACAATTTTCAAAGAAACTGTATCTATACTAAACATGCAGAGATATCCTCTCCCAAATATATGGTGCAGCAACTGGTTATGTAGCATTTGCAATGTGCTATGTGTTGTAATTAATCTACAGACAATTTAAAGTGTACAGGAGAATTCATGTACGTTATATCCAAATACTACGACATTTTATCAAGGAATTTGAGCATCTCCTTCTGTGTATCCACAAGGGTCCTAGCACCAAGCCTCCTAGAGATACTAACTTGCAACCACACAAGAAATGGAGTATCATTCAGCCTGTGCAGGTCTTGAAGTCCGCTCAGAGTTCTACTAAATGCACCTCTCAAATCCATCACATCTCCATTGCCATTTTAACTCTGCCTACCATATCATAAATCCTCAGTAAAGCCTGAGTCCAGACCTTTTATTTCCACTTCTGTGTATCACAGAGCCTCCTCACTGGTCTTCCTGCCTCTAGGGGCCTAAAATCCAAAAGGAGCCATCAAACTTCAGCTAGTGTTAGCCAGACAAAGGGCATGGGGCTCTAAAGCCAGAGGAACAGCCCAGTGCTGTTCTGAGTACCTAGGAAGAAGAATCTGGGGAACTGCCGCAGAACTGCTAGTCTAGGACACAAGGCAGAAAGTGGTCAGAAAGAAGGCCCAAGAGGAGGCCAGGCTGGGGCAGAGAAGGCCAGTCATGGCTTGGACACTGCCTCTAAGAGATGGCAGAAGCTCTAAGAACATGAAATAGAAGATAGGCATTTTAGGGGTTTTTTGGGGGGCTGCTTTGTTTGCTTGCTGTTTGTCTGCTTCAGTTTTTTGCAACAAAGTATTACTATGTAGTTTATGTTGGTCTCTTTTTTTTTTGTACCTAGAATTGAACTTCAGGCCTTGCACTTAACAGATAGGCACTGCACTGCTGAGCTATATCCCTGGCCTTAGGCTGGTCTTAAACTCATTAAGCAGCCCAGGCTAGCCTCAAACTTATGACTCATAGGGATCCTCCTGCCTCAGCCTCCCAAGTACTGGGATAACAGGTGTGCACCACCATGGCTGGCTGAAGTTTGATGGCTCCCTTTGGATTTTAGGCCCCTAGAGGCAGGAAGACCAGTGAGGAGGCTCTATGATAGCAGAGAAGTGGAAATAAAAGGTCTGGACTCAGGCTTTACTGAGGACCTATGATATGGTAGGCAGAGTTAAAATGGCAATGGAGATGTGATGGATTTGAGAGGTGCTTGAATCATACATTAGATTTTTTCCGATTTTTTACACTAGGGTGAAAGTCTTCACAAATAAAGCTCGACACACTCTTCAGCTTAGTTCCCTATGATAAAGTCCTCATTGTGGAATTTCTAAGACAAAGAGCAGGGATTTTTTTATTTTGTTGTTTTTTTGAGACAGGGTCTTACTATGCAGTTCAGGCTGGCCTTGAACTTGCTACGTCACCAGGATAACATCAAACACGCAGTGCCTCAGCCTCCCTAGTGCTGGGATCACAGGCGTGTGCCAACGCTCTCAGCCAGAAATATTTTTAAGGTTCCTAGTACTTTTGCCAAACTATTTTCTAGAAAAACTACCAATTCCCACTTCTACTAGCAGTGCACAAGAATGCCTATGAGGCCCTCTCAGGGCCCGAGCAAGAAAGGCAGAGATCAGCTCACATCCAACTCATCATTAGGTCAAGGACCCATCGAAGATAAGCTTCTCTACTTGGCTCCAAACAAAATAACTGTCCAGAAACGGGTTTCCAGACTGTACCAATGGCACTCCAGGCTGAAGGGCAAATGGTTCTGGGCACAGGAAAGGGGCATTGTCCCCCACTCCAACCTATCTTCCTTGCTGCCATCAGGAACATTTTAAAGTAACAGTCAAGCCAGGGATATAGGTCAGTGGCACAGCATCTGTGTGCCAAGCATGAGGTTGTGAGTTTAATTCCTGGTACAAACAAACAAACCAATAAACAATGATATGTCAATTCCTTGCTCAAGGATATTCCACAGCTCTACTACTATTAAAAAAAGCCAAGCTCTTTGACATGGAGATCAAAATTTTCCAAAAATATGTTTACTGAAACCCCATTCACTCATTCAACAGCTATTTGAGTACCTATTCATTACCTGTACAAAGCCATGTCCTTTTTCTCAGAGGGCTTACAGTTTAAAAGGAAAAATATAATGCACAAGTCAATAGAGTATATCAGGTATTCACATGTGTTACACTAAAAATAAACAAAGCGATGAGGTGCGGACATCATTTTAGAAAAGGTGACCAGGGAAGGCCCTACCAAGGAGACAGATGCACAGGTCAGGATGGAGGGAGGAGTGAGCCACATGGACATTCGCAGCATGTTCTCCTCTTACTCCTTTCCACTATGCTGACTACACCCCAACCCCTGCACTCCCAGGACACCATGGCTCGCTGTTGGTTCCCTCTCCTGAAGACCTCTCCTCCACCTGCTGACACTGGAGGCTTTGGTGCCCCGCTTGAATACCACTTCTGTGAAATCCTCCTGATCCCCCAGCCAGACCTGCTCTCAGTACCTCTTTCCCTTTCCAGCCCCTGCGAACTGCATGCACACTGTGGCCAAGTGGCCCTTCAGCTCTGCGTCTGTGGCACCTAACACACAGCAAGGGCCTATTCTGGCACGTACAGACCGGCAGGCTCCACACATGCTCACTCTGGACTACACTGTGAGTTGTTAAAAGGCAGAAATTTCCTTCAGTTAATTTCCTTCAATTGCTGCCTTCATCAGCTTTTAGTTCACCAAATTAGTGTAGCACAGGGTCCAGCACACAGTTGTTTGCCAAGGGGGTTGGGGTCCTGTGTGCAAATTGTCAAAGAGATAGTGAGCACATTACTGACAAGAAAACAGTCCTCTCCCGCATATTCAAGTAAACATCTCGTATTTGTTTTTTTTTTTTTTTTTTTGTTTTGGCAGTACTGGGGATTGAACTCAGGACGCTGCACTTGCTAAAGCAGGCGCTTATTCCACTGAGCTATATCCCCAGCCCCTATCAAGTAAACATCTCCATAGCTTTGTAGTGAGACTGTTAGATGTCTGCCCAAATCCTTCCCTTCTTCTTGGGTGCACGGCCACATTTTCATCTTCCCTTGCAGTCATGGTGGCTGTGTGATTCCACTGCTGCTAATGAAATGTAAACTATAAAGACAGTGCCACAGTGGACCCAAGCCTAAGGACAATGGGCATGTTTTCTCACAAGCTCTCCTCCCTTCCCCTGGTTGGATCCCAAATATGGCAGCAAGCTAGCTTCCACAGCGTAGACAAGACTGTGCACGATGGAGCAGCAATTCCATGGGATCTGGATTCTGGGTTGACCACAAGCAGCAGAGCTGCTCTCCTCCCATAGTCTGTTTGTGCCAGGGACATCGAGGCCAGACAGGAAAATAAGCTTCTCATCCTCTAAGGCACTGTATCCTTGGGCCTGTGACACAGCAGTGGAGCTTTACACTCTTTTTTTCACAGAGTGGCCCAAGCATCAAAGGGACTGAAGTTGCTATCATCCTCAAAACCCTTTCTTAGTGGAAAGCAGGAGAAATGGTGAATCCAGAGTCCCAGTAGCCTAGTAAGATTTAAGGTCAGACAGAAGAGGAGGCAGAGGTACTGCTGGGGCAAAACTCCTGCAGAACACACAAGGAATCATGGGTAGGGGTGGAAAAGGCAGTGTCAGAGCCCACGGGAGGTTTAAAAGTCTGACTCCCACTGGCGAGAAGGTACTACAGCTTGAATCAGGGATGTCCCCCAAAGGTCTGTGTGCCTCAGGCGGCGGCAGGACATTTAAAAGGTAGGGTCTAGTTGGAGGAAGTTGGGTCATCAGGGCACATCTTGGAAGAAATGTTAGGACACCAGCCCCTTCCTGTCTGTCTCTCAATCTCTCTCTCTCTCTCTCTCCCTCTCTCTGTTTTATGGCTGTCCCATGGGCTCCTTGTTTTGCCATAGCCCCAAAGCAACAGGACCAAGAGATCATGTAGTAAAACCTCTGATACCAGGAGCCAAAATAAAACCTCTCTTTTAAAGTTTATTTTCTCAGCTATTTATTACAGTAACAGAAAGGTAACATAAAGGGCTAATGAATACAAAGTAAATGCACACAAACATTTATTCTACCCCTGCTTTGTGGCCCTCCTCACACCCCCACTACTGGCTAACCTGAGGCCTGAGGCAGAAGGATGTGATAAGGGACACCAGACAGGAGCAGCGACACCAGGCAAAGCAGGGACATAGCTTCACCACCTCTATCTCTCACCAAGTACCCAGGATCCAAGGTACTGATCCTCACCCATGCCAGGAGACAGTCAGGGGTCTACTACACCCAGCACCACTTTCTCTTCACTTCTAGATACTCTCAACTCTGTGTCTTAGAGTCTAACAAGCACAGAGGCTGAGGATAGTCATTGTCCTCCCCATCACCATGTGCCTAACCATCTGGCTTATCAAACCCTGCCAAGAGCTCTAACTCTCCTCCTAGAAACATCACTTTGGTTTATACCAGTGTTGGGCTGGGCATCATCAAGGAAAATGGTAGAGATAAATGTCTTGCAGAGAGGCAACGCAGACTGGACAGAGCCAAGCAGAAGAGAATTCCAGCCTTACCCATTAACTGGCCCTGTGAGCTTTAGTTCTTGACCTGTAAAATGAAAATGAAGACACCACCTCCCAAGGCGTTAGAGAAAATAGTATGTGCCTGGTGCATGGAAGGCACTCCGTAAATGTTAATTTTTTTCAATTGCTCCCAAATGTTCCCCTCATTATCCTGCCATGATTTATGAAACTCCTACCTTGGACCTGTCTATAAAATGTCCCTGTGGAGTAAGATGTCACCTCCTGCAAAAACAATGAAGTATCTAAGAGGCTGGCAGACCCATATCTAGAGCGCCTGACTGAGGTTCTGATGTTAAAGCTCCCAGGTGCAAACAAGATGCTCTGAAGTAGTAGGCAGCTGCAGAGACTGGAAGGAGACATTACACAGAAATACTGTGTGCCAAAGATACTACATCTCAAGATCTGGGGTCCCTACATGGACAGACAAGAGGATGCTAACAGTTCAGGGATTCCTCACCAGAAGAGAAAAAGGAGAGAGGCACACAAGAAAGGGAATAGGGAGGTGAAAGGCCTCTCAAAGAGATCAAGAAGGAACCTTCCAAGGCACTCAACCATCATATTCTGATCCCTCCAGATCTTTCCTTAAAGCTGTGATGTCCTATCCCTACCACTGTATCACTCCTACATGTCCATCCCCACTTGCACCTTCCAGCCAGGTACATTCTAAAGAGGAAGGAAGCAAAAAGCTTTGGCCTTCCAGTTTAGAAAGAGCTCTCAAAATCATACCCATAAAACACACTGGAGGTCAGGAAAGAGGCAGAATGTATTTGGGCAGCAAAAGAACAAGATTGAGCATCTCCCAAGGTTGTGCTTCTGGCTTTGCCACACATTAAGGACAACCAGGGCAAGTTCCATGGCCTCTCTGTGACCCCAACCCATGCTGAAAGACAGGTTATCAGCATTCACCCCCACTTAAATCTCAGGAGCAATAAGAGGAAAACATCAAAGGGAACAGACTTGCTCATGCAGAACCAGGAGGTGGGAGACACAAGGAAGGCACACACAGGTACATGCAGGTATGCACTGAGCATCAGGAAGTGCTTTCACAAGGCGATGATCTGGGCAATGAGGCAGGCCAGGAACACACTCTACAGATGCTCAGGCCAATACAAGGAAGGACTCTATTCACCAGTGCCTTCAAAAGCTAATTGGCCTCACCCAAGGAAAGTCTGGCTGGCTGTCTGGTGAGAGTACTAAGTAGAGTACTTCCCCTCTGAGTGGGCAGGCAGATAGAATGATCTTTAGGGGTTTTTCAACTCTAATGCCCTACCATAATGCTCTGCCATTGAAAAGGTATGCTCATTCAGGTCTTGCAAGGTCTCAATTCCAATCATTGCCAGACCTGTTCCTGCAGTTTCTGCAGTTTCCAGAAGGGCCCTCCCCCTTATCATCTGTCTTGATGTTGCAGCAAGGGCTCTGGAACCATACCACACCCCTCTGTATCCCAGCACCAACCATGTGGCCACAGAAAGTCACTGGTAAAGCAACAGTCAAAGGACAGTTGGTCCAACCATGCAAATGCCAATAACCCCAAGAAGCCCAAGGCCAGCTGGTTGGCAACAGCAGCACAGAAGAGGAGTATGATGCACCTGAAGCCTATCCTAGTACCAGCTTCCATGGCAGTATCTGGAGATCCGACCAAGTGATACTGTGACCCATTCCAAAGGGGGACAAGTACACAATGATCCCTAGATTCTGTTGGAGGACATCTAGACTAACCAGTAGCTGGGGCCTTCACAAGGAAGAAGGAAGCATAACACAGAGATCCAGAATGGGTTACCCTCGTAAGTCTGGAGACTGCTGCTCAGCTCTGCCTCAGAGTGGCTCTCCCAGCTCAATTCAAAAAAACCTCTGCCGTGGAAAAAGAGCTTAATTTTTGCAGAACCAGATTCTGCTGGAGCTGGAGAGGCCCTGGGAGGGCTTGGAGCACACGGCCCAGCTGATGCAAGGATCCCCTTGGGGCCGATCTTGACCTCCCAAGAGGCTGGGTTCCCCGAAGCACCTTGTTGCAACTTCAGATTGCTCTCCTTCAGAAAAAGGGGCTCTCTATAAGGAACAGAAAAGTAACTTCCTGGAACTCCACCCCTGAGTACCCACTCTGTTTACTGAATTCATAGGACAAATCTCCAGGCAGCAAGTGTTTGGGTCTTTTAACAACTGCAGGCTGTGAAGTCAGAGACCCATTCAAATCCCAGGTAGATGATCCCAGGTGAATTATTTCATCTAAGCCCCAGTTGCCTACTTTATTAAACAGAGAAATAATATCCTCCTCTTGGACTACTGTGAAGATTAAGTGAGATAGCCCTGGCACATTGCTACATGCCAGGTAAGAAATGGTAAGAATACCATAATCACTGTTCTTTCAGGATATCAAGTCTTCTTGAGCTATGCCTTTGTGTTCTCTGGCTAAGCAGCCCCAGTTCCTCACGATGTGATTTCAAGTTCCCCAAACATCCCTTAGTTGCTCTGTCACTAAGTGGCTGGAGCTCAGTGGCAGGCTTGGGATAGAATCTGTCCATCACATTGTGGAGGGGGTCTAGTCTATTTCCAAATTGTATTGAGCACCTACAATGAGCCAAGTTCATGCTAAGCCATGCAGAGTCACTGCTAAACATGGCAGGATCCCTCTCTCCATCAGCTTAGAGTTCAAGCTGCCCCATACATTAGTGGTCTATGTGGATCTAAGCACCTGGAAATGAAGCTGCTGGCCCTGCTACCCTCCCTCAGGAGGAGGGACTTCCATCATCCCTTATCAACATTCACTGGCACTTAAGTCTATCATTCCTGCCAGTGGAATGAAAGGTGTGTGTCTCAAGTGAGAAAGCAAACAAAAAGGTGCAAAGGTCCATGACATTTCCAATTAAATAGCAAGATTAACACAGAACTCAACCCCAGATAGGCACTTGTCCTGGAGGAGAGGACTGAGCTGGAGCTGCTAGGCACTGCTTGATCTAGTCCAGCTTTCCCAGCAGAATTCTCTCCCAACTCTCTTCCATGGTCCTTAGCTCTTCATAGGACACTGTAGAGGAAACATCTGCCATGGGGTCAGAGGAGATAAGTCACCAGCTATAGCCCCACAGAAATCAGACCCTGGGTGCTTGCTGGTTAGGCCCAGCAGCTCCTGGAACTGCTCTGAACATAGCCTCCCTCTCCTATCTCCTTGAAAATACATCCAGGACAGAAAAAACTGACAGGGCCACTGGCTTCATCCAGTGGCTTCTACCCCTTTAGAAGTTGTCAAGCTCTCTGTCCATGGGCATCCCCTATCTAGTTCCCTCCCGAGAAACCCTTGGGGTTGTGTTCAGTACATGAGGCCAGAACAGGGGACAGAGGAAATCTCTCGGGGTTTCTTTTGCCAGTCATAGGCCCTGGCAGGGCTGTCCCTAAAGGTGTTACACCTACACATGTTACATGGACAGCAGTCAGCTTTGATCAGGGGTAAGGCTGCAAGAGACAAACACAGCTACTTTAGTCTTGGTCTTCAAGAACTCACTTAGGTGTCTCTTTTTCAGAGAAATCTTCCTGATCCTCTTCTAAAACAATTCATTTCTCTGACCTCATAATTCTCTGCCCTGCAGCATATGTTAGATTTGATTATTGAGCATAATCTATTTCCCCACTATTTTGTGAGATCCCTGAGGACAAGGCCATATCTATTTTGTCCAGTTATACACATAGGACCAAGTATGGGGTCTGATACATAGAAACTCAGGGTACGGTTGGGTTTTACAGAAGTATAGATAGTCTCTTATATAGGATGATTAGATTGAACAATTTTTTAACTTTGCAAAGGTGTCCCCATAGAACCATGCTGATTTTTACTTCCAATGCAGTATACAATGTATTATATGGGTTATTCAATACTTTATTATGAGGCAGATTTTGTGGTAGATAATTTTGCCCAGCAGCAGGTTAATATAAGTGTCCTGAGTATGCTTAAAATAAGGTAGGCGAAGCTATGATGTTCAAAAGTTACAGGTGTTAAATGCATTTTTGACTTAAGATATTTTCATTTTATGATAGGCTTATCAGGATAAACCCCCAACATGAGTTGAAGGCCATTTCTATTTGCTTCAGAATAGCCTCAAACTCTTCAGGACCAGATAATGCCTTCATCGGGGCATACAGCATGAAGTAAATAGCAAAGCCATCAGGTAGGTGCCCAGTACCCCAAGAGATTAGGATCCAACTGAAACAGGCCAGTAAGGTGGGCAAGAGCAGTATCCACCCTAGAGGGCTGACTGAGCACCAGCCAAGTACTACATATTATTCTACTTAATCTTCACAGTTACATTACGAGGTAGGTACTACCACCATCCACTTTGACAGATTAAGAGCAACTCAAGCATTAAGAGGTTAAGGAATACAACCACTAATTAGTAGAACTGAGATTTAGTTCTCTCCCTTAATCCAAACCTGTGCTCTTATCACTAAGTCCAGTTAGCAAATCAATGTTTACTACATCTTCACAAGTCCCTAGATCTTTTCCAGTACTTCTTATGGTGGGCACCATCCCCAGAGACCTCCGTAAACCTTGTAGGGCCACAGAGGACAGAAGAACAGGATATACAGTCTGCTATGGTTTGTGTCTAGATGACCCCTCGAAGCCTCATGTGGTCAAGGGGCAGGAGCTTTTCAGAGGCAGCTGAATCTAGAGTTTGTGATTGGTTCACAGTCTAGTGCTGGGGTTGGGGGTGTGGGGGTGTGAGTACTACACCTGCCTGAGGGCAGGCAGCCTGCCTACAGTATACGGGGTGGGAAGAGACTGGCTCTCCCCTCCTGTCTTGCTGCTTTTGCTGTCTTCCACCACCACGAACAGGCATCTCTCTGCCACACCACCCCGCCTTGGAGCCAGCCAATTATGGAGTGAAGCCCCTATAGACTGTGAGCTAAATAAACCTTTCCCCCTTTAAACTTTGGGTGTTGGGTATTTTGTCCCCACAACGAGAGAAAAGTAACTAAGACACAGTCTCTTGCAGGAAGATTATGTTCCAAAGCGCACAGCCTATTCTAATAAATATACACACTTCGCATATACACTCCACCAAAACTGTGCTGTGCCCCACTTGAAAGCCACTGTAACATCAGCTAACATTTTGTCAAACTCCACTCCCAACAGTTTCCATTTAAAAAACAGTATCTTTGTCCAAATGTAAAATGTGATTATGATACTGAATATGCTTTTCAAATGTCACACATGCCCTAAACAACAGAGACTACAATTCACTCTCTCTCCCTCATTGAAAGTCACCACTCATGGACAATAACAGACACAAAGAGCCTACCACCAAGAGTGGAAATGTCCCAAGTCAGTACAGACTGTGTGGACTAGACCATCTTGGGGGCATTTCAAGCACATTCAGAATACAATGGCACTGTGATCTATATGGAAAGATGAGCAAAGGGAACTCAAGGGACTCAGCTGCTATTTATCTCTCCTTCAGATGCTTTTGTAAGGATAATGTCAAAAGAAGTTTTAAAGCTTCGGGAAGATGTTTTCCCCACTGCAAAATGGGACAGTGATATCAAGGAGTCCATAGAGAAGAGATGTACTCTGACTTCCTCTATCCAAGGGTTCACTGCATTGTTTGGGATACTGGAGAAGAGACATAAAGCACAGTTCCAAGAATAACACTGTGAGGTTTCCTTATCTAGGCTACTATCTGCAACAGGCTCTCACAACTCCCTCTTCCACTTGGGGCAAGTACCCTGCCAAGGCTAGAGGAATAGCCATGGGAATTAGATGGGCACAGGTTCTAGTCTGGCTCAACCTACTGACGATGGTGGCCAAATTGCATAACCTGTTTAAGCTTCACATCCCTCAGCTGTGAAAGGATGAGTACATAGCTTACTTCATTGGGTTATAATGAAGGTAAAATGAAGTAATACATGAGCAATGCTCAGTACAGTGTCTGGAAAATAAGTGAACATGTATTTATAAATATTAACTTTATTATGTCTGTTACTATGATTATTCCCCAGTAGGGATTAAGGCAGCCAGGAGGGCAGTCAAGAGGCCCGGATCCTTCTCACTTCTTATTATTGTCATGAGTGACAAACTCTGTGGTTGAGGATAAGAACAGCTGGGTAGGCCAGGGACCACACAGCTGTTGGATTTTAGGAAAAGTAATACTCCAAAGGGCTGAGTTTGGGAGCAAGCTGGCAAGAGAATATAAAGTCTGGCCTGGGGCAGGGCACAGCAGGCACTCCAACAGAGGCTCTGTCGGGGGAAATGGACAGAAACTGCCAAAGGGGCTGCAAGATAAGAAAGATGCATATCAAAGATGGCATGAGGCAGAGGATGCCAGGCCTTCCCAAATGGGTGAGCTACAAGAAAGCATCAAGACCTGAAGGCTGTGTAAGAGCAGGATGTGGGCAGCAGAAGAGAGCTGGGACCCACCTTCTGGGAGGAGAGGGATGGAGAGAGGTCAGGACAGGACGGGAAGGCAGGTTCTCCCCTTTGACCTCAGGTCCCCTCCTCAAGCCTTCTACATCTCCCCAGACTCAGTGGGCTCCAGAATTTAGCCAGTACTCTAGTCACTGCCTACCACCTACTGTTCCCACCTGGGTTCCCTTCCCTAAGCCAGCAGCAAAACCAGGTATCGCTTTCATAATTTCCCCTTTTCTTGGTATCTTTAAAAGGAGAGCATCCATAGAGAATCAAGGAGGCCAACACAGATGGGAATAGGAACCTCAATAAACACCTCAAGAGTAGCCCGTGCAGTTCCAGACTGGAATGTCAATGTTAAGCTTACCCACACTCAGGCCTTTCCCCAGATGCTTGTTCCTTTCTTGGAAGGCAAGCTCTGCCATCTCCCTCCTGCCTCTCTACACACACATAGCAGCCATAAGGGTAATCTCAGAAGTCACCTGCAGTGAAGTGATCCTAGATTTAATGGGTCTGGGTTCAATGTCCCCAAATTTAAGTTTTAGGCTTGTGCAGTGCTCCACACTATCCCCAAGGTAATACACAGTGGCAGTGTCATCTGCCAGGAATACAGGGCAGCTCTGGTGGGGCCAGTGCCCAGTCATATCCCATTGGCAAGAAGTCTCCCTGGTCCCATGATGATCACCATACAGCACCATCACACAAAGGCCATGGGAACAGAGCTGTTGCATCTGCAGGACTCTCCTCGCGCAAACATTGTGCATACACAACCTTTGACTTTCATCACATTTCTGTGAGTGGACTGGGAGGATATTGTTCCCATTTTGAAGAGGAAGCTGGAGCCATTTGCCCGAGGTCATAGCTCCTAAGAAGCAGAGGTGGTGGCCCCAACACCCATTCTCCAGCAGTCTCCTCCTTCCCCCTAAGACTTCCCTTTCTGCTTTGAAAACACTTAGCCTCTCCCCAGTCAAAACCAGCAACCACAAGCTCCCTCAGCAGCCCTACTGTTCAGTTGTACCAGCCCCTCCTCCCAAGGCTCCTCTGCCTGCCTCTGCATCTCCTGCATCTCTGGCCTGCCCTCTGCTTCAGCCAACTTGTCACCCAATCCTGTGGCCTCTTTTTCCAAGGGACTTCTGTACCTCTTGCACTTCCACTACTGATCCTCTCCCTCGGCCTCCTAGTTGCCCCGTCTTCATCCTCCCCTTCCCTGACAATCTTTTCAACTTGTGAGTCTAGAAATGCCTTCCCCGGCCCCTGCCCCTCAGTCTGGCAGGCAGGCTGCCCTGCAGGTCTCACTGCTCCTTCCTTGCAGTGCCCACCTGCCCTCCCCCATACCCTTGCTCTGACTCAGGCTGGTCCCTCTTGCCAGCCCCTTCTGTACCCTATTGTTCAAGGCTCTCCTTTCCAGTGTCCACGACATCCCCTGATGAAGAAGCAACCAGATGCTTTTCTCAGTGCCTTCCCTGCCCAAAGCCCTGAAAGCGCAACCTCACTTTCAGTGGGACCAGGCCCTTGCTAACTGCTTACACTGAGCTGGTCCTGGGAGCCAGAGAAGCCAATCCATAGTTCCAGAAAGCTGGCACTGGTGTGCTCAGCCATGGGACAAGCTGATGAGTAAAAGAAGGCTGGGGCTACTGAGAGGGAAACCAAGAATTGATGCTCAAACAAAAGCAGTGAAACCACAGGGCCCCAAGACAGAGCTGCTTTGGTTCCTGACTGGTTTTCAGCTGCAGCTCCCAGGAGGCAACTGTCTCACCTGCTCCTTCCTTGAGCTAACCTGGATAGACTCACATTTGCCTTGTGCAACACTATCAAATTAGGCTCAGGTGACCTGTCCCCTCCCTCCAATAGACCTACCTAGAGGAGCCATGTGTTAGATGGCAAACAGGCTCTGCTCAAGGTTCTTCTTTTATAGTCTCCTCATGCAGCTATCACATGTTCTACACACACCTAGTTTCTTCCCTGGGGCCAGAGTGCCTCATTAAGGCCTGCAGAAAAACATAGCTTTAGGGCTATCTGGGGAACTCAAAGTTCCGTTTTTCTGGAGCTGCCTCTCAATCTGCCTAGGGTCTACAATGGCCCCTGCCAGGCCTTGTCTTGCATAACCCCATCCCTTGGCTGAAGCAGAATAGACCAGGAGTGGAGACCTGATCCAAGTAGGAGCAAGATGACCCTCTCCCTGAGGAATATGGAGTTTGTACTAAGATAACTTAGCCCATCTGAGTGTGGCCAAAACTGTGCAGAAACACTGGGAAACATGCAGGCCAGTGACAGACTAGACTGCAGAGAGGAAAAGCTAAAAAGCAGCAGAGCTGAGCAGTAGAAGGGGAAACTAACAAGGTTTTTCACAGACACTGATCCTACCTGAGGACTTTCATGCTAAAGCTAGAGTCAACTGGTTTCTGTTACGTGCAATCAGGGATCCTAACACAGCTGGGATCTCCCTTTCAGCTCCTCCAGGAATACAATGCAGGTGCTCCACAAACACTTGATGAGTGGAGAACTGGCCCCAGATTCTGGCTTTCCTATTTCTGCCAAAGGCACCACTATGCTCTACAAATACTCTCTACCTGAAGTGTGTAACTTAGCCCCAGGCAACTTAAATTAAATGCACTTTCCTTGCCTGAAACGCATTATATCGTCATTTTCATCTTTTCTTTGGGACAAACTAATGCTAAAAGGAAAGAAGGCCAGGCCAGGCCAAAAATAATAATACAAAGCACAGGCAGTATTCCAAACTGTATCTGAGAACTCTGTGCAATCCCAACTTTGCCCAGTATTAAAAAAAAAACTGTCCTGAGATTTCTGTCCTATGTCCTACTCCTGGACTACTCAGGATGACAACCTGAGTCTCCACAGTCACAAAGCTAAGAACACTGTAGATGTGTCATTCAGGCAGATATCATGCACAGGGCAATCCCAAGAATCCTAAGGCTAGAAGCAACCTCAGGGGATTGTCTACTGTGTGCTCTACAGGACACCAAGACATCAGTGGGACCCCCATGGGGACCACTCTCCCTGGTTTCTACCAATGCAGTGTGCATGTGGTGTTTATATCAAGTTGCCTGGAAACTTGCATCTGAAAGGGTTCCAGTAATTTAAAAAGATAGTATATAACTCCTATTTCAAGACCAACTCCATCAAGATGAGGAGCCAGAAGTACATGGGCTTATGCAGAGAGGGCAAAACAGACTGTCTCAGGCCGCATGCTGCCCCTACAGTACCCCCATAGGACAGCCACTCAGGCTGAGATGACCCTGCCTGCATCAGCGCAACAGTGATGCTAAATGGCCCAAAGACATAGAGCTGTCCTGATGCTAGTCCTCTGCTATATATAGTTTCTCCCCTGAAATGACCTCACACAGCAGAAAGGTTTGTGGTGTGGCAAAACTGGCTGTGTGTCCTCAACCTCAAGGTAGAAAACTGCTGCAGAACATGGGTGGTAAGAAAGAGAAGAGTCTACAGAAGAGGTTGGGCTGGGGCTAGGAGGTAGACAGCAAGCTTCTGGGACAGCTCTGGAGGAATTCTTGCCCCTGACTCCTTGCACCCCTATCCTGGCACTAGCAGGGAGGGTCAACCTGACATTCATATGTGATGAATGATGAAACAAGTCCCGGGGCTGGGGTGGAGAAGCCGTTGTGCTGTGCCGGGCTCCAATTCTGCCTACTCATAGATGCAGATGTCGCACAAGTGCTTCTTCCTAAGCCACTTCAGTCATCTGTGCCCCTTGCATAAGAACCAACAGGCACTCCTTTTTACTCAAATGTCCCAATCTTGCACAACTGATTTGATTCTAGGATGGACAGAAGGGAGGGCAAAAGCGAGGCTAACCTGAAAGGCTAAACATCAAAGGAGAACAAAGACTCTCTCTGGGTGGTGGGAAAGACTTTCTGCTTTGGGCTTTTATTTACTTTTTTTTTTTTATATAAACACACATTACTTTTAAAGTAAAAAATCTTATTGCTTTCCCCCCCTCCAATCTGCACCCCTCACTCAATCACTAATCCTTCTACAAACTGTACTTACTTCCCCTCATACCTGCTCTTTCCCAATGCTTCTCCGATCCGCCAAGGTGCAGCCTGAGTCGTGCCCCCCAGCCTCCCCTTAACCCCTGGAGTCCATAGGTCCTCTTCTACCTTAGTTCTTTTTGAAGTGTCTACTTGGTGCCTTTGTGTCAAATTGTCTATACTACACAATTTAGCACTTGTCTGCATGCTGCCTTGTGTGAACAGGTAACATATCTTTGTTTTTGCTTCCTCTTCCAGGCAGGCCATAAGCCATTACAGACGATGCAACATTTACACATCATATGAGCATATATTTGCAAGAATGAGACAGGATGAAATGTTAGAAAGGGCACAGGAAATAGAGTGGGCCACATCTGCACTTGCACTGGCCAGTGATTTTCCCTCTCTGAACCAGACCCCAAGTTCTTCCCAGTGAATTCCCCAGTTATACCATTCCTTACTTCAAAAATGATGGGTTCTAAACAAGTTTATCAACCTCATCAGTTTTGAAAAAAGATCAATACCTCTAGAACTCAGACCAAAGATTCACCCCACAAAAGGGATCTTCATGCAGGGTTTCATGGTGCACAGCCACAATCCCAACACTCAGAAGGCTGGGGCAGGAGAATTGTGGGTTTGAGGCCAATTTGGCCTCAAAATATGAAAATAAAAAATAAAAAAATTACAAAGCAGGTCCCGTCCATCCATACTCAAACTAGTATGAGGTGGTGGATACAGTCCAAAGTGATGGTGGAGGCCAGAGTCCTTCCTTAGATACTTCCTCTGGGCCACGGCCCCAGCACAGATGAATGCTCAAGGCCACGGGTGGCACTGTGAACCAAAGAAGGCTACGTGCCTCTGCCCAGAAGTGCAGGCAAAGTGCCTCATGTCCAATGTTGGGCCAGCCATCAAGTCCAACATCTTCAACAGAACACAGAGCTCATCAAGACAGAGCTAGGGTCAGCATCAAACAGCTGAGCATGGCCACAGATTACAGGTAATGCCCAGTAAATGTAAATGCCCAGCTTTCCTTCTGCCTATTGACCCCAAAGATTAGCCTATCCTGCCCCTAGAGAGAAAACCCAAACAGAGACTATAGCATGTGGATATTTTTAAAATTTAGTTGGGCCTTATAAGAAGCCATAGTAAAACTAAATAAATAAATAAATAAATAAATAAAAAGCCATAGTAGCAGTGAGTTTCTCGCCAAATAAGGCCTCCATCTCCAGACCTGGACCAGGCCACAGCAGGAATATCACAGGGAGCCAGACCCAGGTGAGCTCTGGGTTCTGTGGGACTGGAAAGTAAAGGGGCAAAGGTCAAGGAGCAAACAGAGAAGTCAGCCTGGGGCACAGAAATAGCCAGGCACAGCACCATAGGCTCCCTGAGGAATCAGCTGGTAGGCTCCTCCAGACCCTTGGCATTGTTATAGATCTGCCTGGAGCGGGTGGGTGCTGGAAGCGGGTTTGGGGAAACAAATCACAGAAACTCCAGTATTATTCAGTCCCTTATACATTTTGCTGTCCCTTCATAATGTGCCCCACTCACCTAAGGAAGAGGCAGTTAATTCTAAGAGGCACTTGGCCACAGTGGTTAGGTATAGGCCTCCAGGGTCCAAATGTCAGGACTGTATCAAACATTAGCTTCTCAGCACAAGCCTGTAATCCCAGTACTCAACAGGTTGAGGCAGGAGGATTGCTACAAATTTGAGGCCAGCCTGGGCCACACAGTGAGTTCAAGGGCACCCTGAACTAGTAAGAACTGGTCTCATAAACGAACATTAGCTTCTCTACTTTCAAATATCTTATCCCTGAGTCTTGGTTTTCTCACATATACAATGGGAGTAACTAGGCCTTAATTAAAATGTAGATAATAGTCATTCCCACATTACAAGGCTGATATGAAAACTTAAGACAATGACGTCAGACACCTAGCGGAGTGTTTACTGCACATGAAGTCAGGGACTAATGACACTGACTTTAGTGGTGAAGATTCATGGAGTTGCTGTGAAAAGCCTGGGAAATGAAATGCTTATGCCATGTGACAGCCTATTTAGGGGGAAGAGTAGCTTAGCTAAATTAAAAAAAAAATCCATGCTATATGTAATATCTCATGTTACAGAGAACAGTGTAGTCTGTTTCCCAGATACCTAGTGGGGTGTTGGGAAGGAGGCAGGAGGGGCAGACCCATGAAGGTTGTCCCAAGTGCACTTCTAACATGTTCAGGATGTGCAGTGCAAGAACTGGCAAAAGTAGAGTACTGTTAATCATGGGTGGTGATGACGTCTGTAAACCAGCTATACCTGTTTAGGGCCCAGTGAGCTCTTTGTGGAAATTGATAGTGAGGCAGGTATGGAATGGAAGAAGCTCAAGGCTGAGTATCAAAAACAGTCGTCTGGTGGGGCACAGTAGTGCACACCTGTAATTCCAGCATTTTGGAGACTGAGGCAGGAGGATTCCAAGGTCAAGCAACTTAAAGAGACTCAGTGTGAAGATCTTATATTCAATCCATTACTGAGGGGGGGACCCACAGTCTGGAAACTCAAAATCTTCCATTTCTCATAGTGTGACCTCCCTCCCTACAATAGTTAATACCACAAAGCCTCTCCCCTAAAGAGAGGAAAAGCCCCCCTTATGGAGCATTATCAGGAGGATGAGATGAGGTGGGTATAGAAGTGTCTACCACTGCCACTGCTCAGTCAGTGACAGGTCACTGATCTACTGGGCAAGAAATATTTGAATCCATTCAGATATAGCCTATAAAAGCAGCCCCCAGCTGCTGCTAAAAAGTCAGCAGTAAGAGTTAGAGGGTGTGTTGTGAGTGATTTGTTACTAACAAGAGTTCTCAAGTGTTTGTGAATGATTCACATTTAAAAAATAAAGCTGGAGCTGGCATGGTTGTATCCATGCCTGTAATCCCAGCTGCTTAGGAGAGTGAGGCAGAAAGACTGCAAATTCAAGGCCAGCCTGGATAACTTAGCAATACTCTACTTCAAAATAAAAAGTGGCTGAGCAAGAGCTCAGTGCAGCGCTCTTGCCTAGTACTCATAAGGCCCAGCAGGTCCCCCCGCCCCCACGCACATCCATGATGAAACTGGATTCGAGGTTATCACCGACTCACAACTTGCTTCCAATTTGCCTTCCTGAATAAATGAATGAATGAATGAATGAGTGGGATTATAAGAATGGTTAAAAAAAAATGGTACATTGAGGAAGTGAGGCCCTGCATAGGAATTTCATCAGCTGTGCACTTCACATGAGAGATGGAAAAAGAGGACAGCTAACTTAACTGCAATGCTACACATGGTGATAACGGCAAAAATAATAACATTTACTGCATATATAGTCTGCGTCAGGCATCATTCTTTATGTGTGGAAATTTAATTTTCATGATAACCCTTTAGAATAGGCACTGTTACTTCCTCAAGAAATGGAGGCCACCAAAATTCAAAATAGCTTGCCCAAGATTAAATATTTAATGACCTAGAGAAGCAGGGATAACAACATGCAACGAGATAATCAGTAAATAAAATCTTAGAAAGACCTGAGATTTTGACCCTTGCTATACCGTGTGACTCCAGAAGTATCTTAGGGTGACCAGAATCAGGTTGAAGGATTTGTGGCTATACTGTATTGCTTCCAATACTGGGATTGAAGAATGGTCACTGGACTACAAGACATCAAGTTAGTTTTTGCTATTAACAACTCACCACCATCATTCCTAAGCATCTGCTATTTGTGGTCACCTAGTTGATCACTTCACAATAACATTTAATATTTGATTACTCTAAATGGTATACCCAATTTACAGATGCAGAAACTGAGGCTCCATGCTGAGCTTTCTCACCATGGCAAGAAAGCAATGGAGTCACTGTCTCCCTACAGCTTCTGCTCCCCACCCTACCTTGTGAGTGTGTGTGTGTGTGTGTGTGTGTGTGTGTGTGTGTTACTAAGCAATGAACCCAGGGTCTTTACACTGAATTCACTAGCAAGCTTCTCACCAGCCCTTTCTTATTTTTCACTTCAAGACAAGGACTTACCAAGACACTAAACTGCCCAACCCTGGGCTTGAATTTGCAATTTTCCTGCCTCAGCCTCGCATAGTACTAGAATTATAGGCATGCAACCATACCTGGCTGGCTTCTGCTCCTTGTTAGTAAATAAATGTGGACATCTTAATATCTTCACCAAGTCACAGTATCTTTATCTGTGAAAGGGGAAAAGTGACCCCTGCTCTGCCTACCTAGCAGGATGGCTGTGAGGATCAAATGATATGTAATACTTGAGAATACCCTTTGAAAACTACAAAATGCTGAACAAACCAAAGGTTCATCCTATTAATTACAAAGAGAGACCCCTGATTCTGCTAGCACTTTGCCACTTTCCTTTGGGAATGTGGGAATAATTCAAAGTCTGCACAGCATGGGCACTCCTTTCTTCAAGTCCCTGGCATCTGAGAGTTGAAAAGTGGAGGTTCACTCAGGGAGGAGGAGGAGGAAATGACAGTATTTGCATTCTACTGGTGCCTCTCTTTAGGAACACAGTGTTGGCTGGGATTCTACTGCCTCCAGTGCACTCAGCCCTCAAACAGCAGGCAACACAGATTTATCAAGCACCTACCACGTGCCAAAGCACTTTGACCTAAGATGATGGTTTCTTGGGGCTTCTACCTGAGGAAGCTGTGGTGTGGGGACCAGGAAGTTAGAGAAGGGACAGCAACAGGAGGGAGGGGAATGGCTGCAGTCCTTCCAGCTGAGACTTCACAGCTGACCTTCTGCAGCTTTCCATGGGTTAAGCGGTGCTGCAGCACAACAGAATGAGCGATGAGCACTAAGCTTGTGTGAAAGTTGGTATGCTGAGTTCTGCCTCTGCCTCTGCACAGCATCAGGACCACCACAACCACTTCACTTTCCTGACTGCCAGCTTTCCTAACGGTAAAATGGGGAAACTCAAGTACAATAATGCTTGTCAACAGGCCCAACAAGGTGACTGAAAGTATTCAATAATAAACTCGAATTGGAAATCAAAACACAAGAAAAAAGGTTATCTTTCTCCAGTTTCAACAACTATGGAACTCTGAGGTCTCTAAGCTGTGTGGCCTTGGACACTGCCATAGGATGGTAGTGAGGATTTGCCCAGATCCTGTACCTGGTTCTCCTGGCACGTGGTACACGCTGGGCAAAGGTGAGCTGCTGCTAACTGCAGCTCTCTGAGGCCTTAAAATAACCAACCCCAAGTGCTCAGGTCCACCTGTGAGATGTAGGCTGCTTGCTGACTCACTGATGCCCAGGCTGGGGCTCTGAAAAGAGTACACCATTCATTCACCCTGGGCTCCTGAATCAGCCTCCTAGAGCAACTAGGAATTAGTGAGGAGCCATGTTGCCCCTCAGGTTTCCTGATACCTTACAATAATACCACATGGCCTCCACCCCTTTTCTGACAGGCTACCTTTTCTGAAGGCAATAAGAAACAGAGTTGGGGTCCAAGGTATGGCTGCACAGTGAGCAGTGAGCTCCATCTCCTTCCTCATGGGCTCAGAATACAGAAAGAGATGTTAAAAAACAAACACATGGTCTTGGGTAACAGACCAGCTCATCAAGTAGCCAAGTCACCCTAACACTCCCCATGTGCTCCCATGAGAACCATAGGGTTACATCTCTCACATGCACAAGGAGTTGAAAAACAGTGGCACTCTAAGCCTAAATAAGATGGCATTAATATTCTTTGGGAGCCGAATTAGTTAACAGAATACAGCAATGCTCTGCTTAACTAGAAGTTCTCTCTCCATATATCCCAGCCACTGACCACATGGTTAGAAGCCCAGAAGCCAGTAAAATTCTGACTGACCAGAAGAGATGTTCATCTACCCACCCAAGCTCATGCACTTCGTCACTTTCTGGAGGATTCTTCTAGCTTCTACTTCAGTCCTACTTACTCTTTCTCTAGGCCAAAGGCTAATAAGCTTAGCTGTCTATTCCCCTAGGAAGCGGACAGGCTGCTATTTGAGCCCAGCAAAAATGACCACCACACTGGAGAAATCGTTTCATACCTATTAGGATGGCATTATCATGACAAAACAGCCTAGAACAAAGAAACAGAAATAAGCTTGGGTGGGGATGTAGAGAAACCTGAACCTTTTGCACTGTTGGTGGGAATGCAAAGTGGAACAGCCACTGAGAAAAACGGTCATGGTGGTTACCCAAAAAGTAAAAGCAGAATTCCAGTTGATCCAACAATTCCACTTCTGGGAATATATAGCAAAGAATTGAAAGCAGAGACTTAACAGTTACTTGTACATCAATATTCATAGCAGCACTATTCACAATAACCAGAAGATAGAAACAACCCAAACATCCACTGACAGATGAGTGGATACACAAATGTGATATGATTCAATGGGATTTCTATTCAAGTTTTCTTATTTATTTGGGGCAAGGTGTGCTAAGAATTGAACCTGTATTAGGCAAGTATTCTACCACTTAGCTACACCCTCAGTCCTTCCTCAGTCCTTTTTTAAAAATTTATTTTGAAATAGGGCCTTACAAAGTTGCCTAGGCAGACCTCGAGCATGTCATCCTCTTGCCTCAACCTCCCAGTAGCTGGTTGGATCAGGCATGCATCACTGCACTTAGTTTGTAATTTTTTTTTTTTTAAAGAACATTCTCCCTGCTCTCAGGAGGCTGAGGCAGGAGGATAGTCTCGAGTTTAAGGGCAGTCTGGACTACATAGTGAGTTCAAGGCCAGCCTAAACTACATAGGAAGACCCACTCTCAAAAAACCAAAGCCAAACAAACAAAAAAAAGAGAACATTCTGAGACATGCTACAGTATAAATGAATACTAAAGATATGCTAAGTGAAATGAGCTAACCAGACAAGAACAAATGTTGTAGGATTCCACTCAGATGAGATATCCAGGGTAGTCAGATTCACAGAGACAAAAAGCAGGGCTGGGGACATGGCTCAGCAGTAAAACATACATGAGCCCCTAAGTTTGATCACTAGTTAAAAAAAAAAAAAACAAAACAGCTGTGTGTGGCTCCTTTGTAATCCTAGCACTAAGGAGGCTAAAGTAGGAGAATCATAAGTTTGAGCCAAGCCTAGACTGTCTAAAAAACAAACAAATAAACAAACCACAATAACAAAAATAGGCTGTCAAGTTGCCAGCAGCTTGGGGAGTGGGAAATGGGCTATTACTGTTTAATGGGTACAGAACCTCAGCTGGGGAAACCAAAGAAGTTCTGTAGTCAGATGGTGGTGATGGTTGTACATAATGCGAACATATTTATGCTACAAAACTGTATATTGTAAAATGGTTAAGATGCTGGGCATGGTGGCTCTCAGTAGGCTGAGGCAGGAAGATCAACATAATTTTGAGGCTGGCCTGAACTATACAGCACGACCCTGTAACAAAACAGTTAAGACAGTAAACTTTATATTATGCATGTGTATTTAACCACAATTTTAAAAAAATTATCAAGGAAAAAAATCCCCCAAAGTAATCACTGACTTCCAAGGAGAACATAGGAAGAATTATAGGTAGAAACATTAACCTGAAAAACACAGCAGCCAGGAGCCATTTGTTGGGGTACCTCAACAAAAGCCCAAATGCCTCACACAATTAGAAGCACAGTAACTGATCGAGCAGGCCAGGCTCTGCCAATGCAGGACACTCTCAAATGGGCTCACCCCCAGTAATTTCTGACTGCTCTCCACCAGTTTCCCCTCCACCTCTCCTGTCTTCTTTCAAAGCTAAGCTTCTGAGAGAAAGATCTTTTGTAGTTCCTACTCCCACCAAACAGGTGCTTTGTACATATAGGTATGAACTCACAGATCGCGGCCCCAGTTGCAAAGAGGAGGTTATTTATGCTGCATGTATGTTGCTCAGAGTTACACCAATCATTTCAGAGATTCCTATCCAAAGATAGTTTTTATAGTTTTGCATCTTAAAAAGAGTAAGCTTCAAAAAAATAAATAAATAAAAGTAAGCTTCAACTATCTGGTAGGATAAATCACTAGATATGACCGTTGTGTATAAAAATATCGTAATTTTGAAAGAAACTTTTTAAGTTCACAGAGTCTCTTTCTATTTAGGGTCTCACTTCATTCTTAAACCTGAGAGCGGAGCAGAGAGACAGTTACAATGGGGAAAATAAGACCAAAGAGATCAAGAGGCTTCTCCAAATCCAAACGAATAAATAGGAAGGAGCTGAGCACCAAAGGCCTCATTTTCTACCAATGCCAGATAAAACTCTGGGTTGAAATCTCACACTCAAGCAGACCATGCAGCCGTGACAATAATTGTAAAATCAGTGTTAGCTTATTTTATCGCCACAATATTTTACTAAAATTAAATGGAAATGTTATCTCTTGTGTGTGTGTGTGTGTGTGTGTGTGTGTGTACACACACACACAATACTAGAGATTCAACCCAGGGCTTCTGCACTAAGCTACCACTCAGCCCTGTATTTACTTATTTTAATTTTGAGACAAGGTCTTGCTAAGGTGCTAAGTTGCTCAGGCTGGGCTGGAACTTCCATCTTCCTGCCTCAGCCTCCTAGAGTGCTCTCAGCACACCTGGTTTATTATTTGTCTGCCTGTCTGCTTTCTCTTTCTGTTTTTTCTTTTCTTTTTCTCCTTCCTTCCTCCTTTCCTTCCTTCCTTCCTTCCTTCCTTCCTTCCTTCCTTCCTTCCTTCCTTCTTTCCTTCCTTCCTTCCGAGGACCAACTGAGCACAAAACAAACTACCTACCCAAGATCACCACTTGAAAAAGTAGCAAGGAAGAGACTAGATCTCCCTCTCTTTCAATACACTCGAGCTTGACCATTTCTCTACAATGTCTTGACCTCAGCTCAATCAAACTTAACGGAGCCCATGCAGTTTTTATACATGTCGTACCATATTTCTGTGAACTAGGCAGGAAGCAGGGATATCTTTGTTCTCTTTTTAATAGCTGGATAAAAAAAAAAAAAGAGGTTAAAGAAATCTTTTTAGGTTCCTTTTTGGCTGTAAAATTCTGTGATTCTAAAAATTGTCCAGCAAGTGAATGGGTAGAGAGGCCTCGAGTCCACATCACTTGACTTCCTGCCTCACTTTAGCCCACCCCATACCTGCACTACCTAGGAAAGGAGTCCACTCCTACATAAATGCTCATATGAAATGATAAAAAAGTGCTACTGCCTGATTAGAATCCGAATGTGGGGCTTCACTCCAAGTTCCCCCTGCACGAAGCTCCTAAACCACAGGAAAATCATGTCTGAGGTATTAGAGACCTTGCCCATACCTGAAGTGAGGCCACAGCTCCGGTGCCTTCACTGGTCAACCTGCTCTAACACAAGCAGGCAGGCTGACTGCCGAAGTCCAAAGATCAGTCAGGTGTGTGCTTTTGTCCTATCAGCTTCACCAACATTGTTTATATAGGCTAAATTCACCCCTAAAATATCAGACACCTAGTATATGTCAGGCATTGCTTTTGGGCCCAAAGATCAAATACCTGGGCACATGAAGTAAGAAGAGACAACGTGTGTCTCATGATGATATGAATTACAGACAAAAATAAAACAGGGAAGAAAGTCAGATAATGCTGAGAGCAGGCTGGAGAAGGAAGGGGATCGATTTTAAATAGGATGACCTGGGAGGGTCTGAAATAGGAGTTTAGACCAAGGACGGAAAGGGAGGCATTCAGATACCAGGAAGTTGAGCAAGAAAAGGAAGAGCAAAACATGGTTTAACAAAAGTAAATGGGCAAAACTTGTTTCATTCCATACAGGCCAGTGCAAGGACTTTGAATGAGATGGAGTCACCGGAAGCTGAAGAAAAAGCAACAAAATGTAACAGCTCTGCAGCTTCTGGGGCCTGGCTGCTGTGATGAAACAGTTTTTCAGCAGACAGAGCAGGAAGAAAGGTCAGTTAAGAGGGTGGTAGTGGCTTAGGCAGGGTGAAGGTGGTAGGGATAGGGAAAATCAGGTTCAGGACATATTGAAGACAAAGCCAACAGGATTTACTGATTAAATGGATGTAGGATTTAAGAGAAAGGGAGAAGTCAGGGAAGACTCCAGAGTTTTGGGGTCTTAGGCAATTGGAAGGATGAAATCGCCTCTAAATGAGATGGGAATGAGTTGGGGGGGAACAAGGGTGGGAATAGGGGTTCATTCTGGCTTTGATGTGTAAAACAGAGAAGTCTTGGATATCAGGTATGTTGAACAGGCAGCAAAATCTACAAGGCAGGAGTTGGAGAGGATGGACTGAGATTATAAACGTGGAACTCACCAGCATATAGAATACATAATCATACCTATGCAGGAGTCACATGCCGGTTGTGGTGGTGCACACTTGTAATCCCAGCACTGGGGAGGCTGAGGCAGGAGAATCAGTGCAAGTTCAAGGTCAGCCTGGACCACATATCAAGACCCTCTCTCCAAAAAAGTCACATGAGGGCTGGAGGTACAGCTCAGTAGGGGTAAGTGCTTGCCGCTAAGCACTTAAGGCCCTGAGTTCGATCCCCGGTCCAGGGGAAAAAAAAAAAAAAAGTCACATGATGATCATGTGGAATTTGTCTATGTGTTCATTGTCTGTGCCCACAGA
This sequence comes from Dinomys branickii, assembly GCA_004027595.1. Lineage (NCBI taxonomy): Eukaryota > Metazoa > Chordata > Mammalia > Rodentia > Dinomyidae > Dinomys > Dinomys branickii. Next base: position 23,324 of record PVLD010000445.1, on the reverse strand, counting down.
CTGTAAGCTCCATGTGGCCAAGGTCTATTCATGGCCAGGAAGGTGCCTGGCACTCAGTAAATATTTACTGAGCAAACAGAGAAGTTACAGAACTATTCCCTCAAGAATAGCCACACAAACCATACAACCAGAAACATACTGTTTGCAACCACAACGCCAAGCCCAACCAGTCCCAAACAGGGCCCCGGGTCTGTGTGCTGAGAGCCTGAGATTCCAGATAGTAAGTGGATACACTTGGCACACCACAGACTCAGACATTTGGGTTTCTGCCCTGCCATATTCTTGAAGGGTGGGGTTGGGCAAGAGACTTGCCTGTTCTACCACCTCTGTTTCTCCCTGCAGTAGCTAGGGGGTGGGCTGCTTCACCCAGCTCATGAGCAGATATTGATCTACTTAGGCAAATGCATGCAGGTGGCAGTAGCCCCTCCAAAGGAGTAAATCCCCAAGTATTCTTAGAAGCATGCAAGGACAGCCAGCACCTTGAGAGGAGGACCTGAGCCTACTGGGGAAGCATTCAGCTAACAATAAAAAGTAAAAATAAAAAAGCAGCAATCACAAAACTTGGTAAGACAAGAAGACAATCTAATAAACCTACTCAATCCAAGAATCCCTGACCACTGGCCTTGAGTCCCTGTTTCACCTGTCAAGTAAGACAGGTGAAGACAAAACTTCAGAAGACAAAACTAAGAACAAAGGGCAGCATTACAAGGCGTAAGATTTCATCTCAGTAACTTCAGTTTCGAACCTCTATGAACACAATAAAATAGCTCTAACAACCTTGTACAACTCCCTTTCTTTCTGAAGTACTTGAAGTGTGGTCCAGGGAGGCTTGGTGAGCTGCCTAAGGTCGTCACACAGAGGCCAGGCCTGGAATTCAGCTGTTAGCTTTCTGTTAAGAATTTCTTCCATCACATCAGTGCCGATAGAAAGGTAAGACTTACAGTGGGAGCTCGGGGAGTTACATTTCAGGCATCAGTTCTTTATTTATTTTTGCAGTGCTGGGGCTTGAATGAGGGCCTCACACATTAAGCAAGTGCTCTAGCACTGAGCTATATCTCCAGCCCTAGGCATTATCTTCCAACATGAAACTATGCCCCTGTCAAAGGGTAATAAACTACAGATGTTACAGGAATGACAGGTGCATGCTGTGAAGAAGGATTCCTTTCCTTTTACCAAATCTTGTCATCCTACAGAGTTCCCCTTGGCTTTGGACTTCACAAAAAAGCTATTCATAGTACAGTGAACAGAATTAAAATAACAATTGACTAGCAGGTTTAAAAAATGGAGGTATATATTTCCGTAAAATATTTACATTAAAAAGTCTGGTTGTAGAATAAAGTTGGATTAGCTTTCTAAAATCAAATATTGAGTGCTTCCTCTGTACAAATCACTGTATTATGTGTGTACATGGTTATGTGAGTGAGTGACACTGACAGACAATCCAGGTCTCCAGGTTTGCAACATGATCGCTGATATAAGACTATGAACTTCAAAGACATGACTGATTACATAGAGTAGATAATTGTTAAGTAAATGGCATAGTTAATATATCTGCAGGAGTTTTTAGAAGAGGTTGTCAGGCAGGGTGCTTCAAAAAAGATATGAAATTTCAAGTAGACCTTAAAGGAAAGAAAGGCTCTCAAAAAGAAGAGGAATTGCAAAAGCAAATGCTGGTATCCTATGTCAGGGAAGAGAAAGAAGTAAGGTATTAAAAGGAGGGGGCCAATTCCAAGGCAATACCACACACCTATAATCTCTCAGGAAGATACTCAGATACTTGGGAAGATAAAGCAGGAGGATCACAAGTTTGAGGCCAGCCTGGGCAATTTAGCACGATGTCTCAAAATAAAGAAGGCTGGGGATATAACTCAGTGGTGGAGCACTTGCCTACCATGCGTGAGGCCCTAGGTTCAACCTCCAGTACCACGAAAAAGAAAAAAAGGCCTGAGCCAGATTTACTATCCTTCAAAGTCAAAGATCTTATAGAAGGGACAAGGTGCAGAAAAGGTTTACACATAGAAACTACAGGATTTGGAACAGGTTAATTTGACAAATGTCTTGGGGGGCATTGCCCAAAGGTTTTGGATGAATGACTGAAGGCAAACTTGTCCTTTGTGAGGAACTCACTTCAGTATGGAAGAAGAGCTGCCCTTGAGGTGACAAGTTCATGTGGTGGAATGGGAAAGTGCACATCTGCCAGATCTTCTGGAAGAAGAGCCAGCAGGCCCCCACGACTGATTGGTTGGAAGGCTGCTGACAAGGAAGCAGAGAAAGTTATAAAGCTAGGCAGCTGGAAGAACAGAAGAGTAGGAAGCTGAGGTGAGGTGCAGAGCCTGGTTTTTAGAAGCATTTAGTTTACATCAAGGACCAGTGGGCATCTAGAGATGGGGCCTCGGGTTCAAACTGAAGATTAAAATGTAGGTGTCTTCCCAACGGACAGAGTAGTTTAACTGAGTAAGATTTCCTTGGGAGGAGTACAGTGAGAAAACTCTGAATGTCAAATCAAACCATGCGTATCCCCACACTGCAGAGGTGACAATGGGCAAAAGTGATCAGCAAAGAAAACCAAAACAGTGTGATGCCAGGAAAGGAAGGGAGGAGTTCTGGGTAGGAGAGGGTTATCACTGGCAAAAGCACACTCTAAAACTAAAGACTGAGGCTATAAAGAAGAACTAATCATTAACTGGAAGTGTGGTACGTGTGTATATCCCAAACTACCCAAGAAGCTGAGGTAGAAGGGCTGCATGTGTGAGGGCCGGCCTAGGCAAATCAGCGAGACATCATCTCAAAATTTAAAAGGGGGAGGGATTTGGGATGTAGCTCAGTAGCGCAACGGTAGAATGCTTGTCTACTGTGTACGAAGTCCTGGTAGTACAAAATAAATAAAATTTGTTGAAAAAAATGTATAGAATGAAGAAAGCCCTCGGGTTGAAGAAGCAAGTTTCCTCGGTAAGAAGAATGGCCACCGTTGCCCTCAGACAAGAGGATTTTACTCTCCATTCGTTCTATAAACACATGTACCTTCCCGCATAAGTCACTCTGCCGCCACACAGACACCCTTTCCCGCCTTCTTCTTGTTTCTCCCCATCATACTTCCCGGTTTCCGCAACCGAAGCAACACACCTTCAGTGTCAAAGCAGACAGGAAACTCCAACTAGAGTTTCCACTGCATTAACAACCGTGCCTGTGGTTCCTCTCACAAAAAGGGATATGTGGCAATAGGGTAGAGTACGAGGCTGGGTCGTAGTTTTCGTTGCACTAACTGGCTGAGTGACTTTGAACGAGTTGCTCAACTTCTCTGGATCTACACAGAGGAGATAGATCGATCTATCTAGAATCCAGAGAAGTTCTGAAGGTCCCTTTGAGCTCTAAAGGATATTTTGGCATTCTCAGAAAGACCTTGCAACATCCTCAGAGAAGGAAGTGAGTTACAAGAACCAGGGAAATGATTGCCAGATCTTTTCCCGGGGCAAAGCGCCAGGATTGGACGGGTGTATCAAAAAAGTGAGACGGTCCTGACGGGGCCTCTCGGATCATCCCCCCAGAGAGCAGATCCCATTCCAAACATCAGAAAGGGTCCCAACAACCCTGTATCGTCAACCAGTGGATCCCATTCCTAGGGCTGGGGAGGATCCCAACAAACCCAAGGGTGACTCTCACCCCTGCAGCCCACCCTTCCTAGACTACCAGACGGCGAGGAGGGGCTCTGGGACTCTGTCCCCGAGTCCTGCACTGCTTTCTCTAGTCGGATTCCGGCAGACACGATCTGCAGCCCAATAATGACACAGTCTTTGGAAGGAACGGCTGCTGTTGCCTTGCTCGCTCCAAGTTCGGGGGGCGTCCGACCCTTCCCAGCGGCGCCCGGCCCTCACCCCTTCTTGGGCCGGCTCCGCTGCGGTCTGCAAACATTTCCTGCCCCCGCCCCCACCAGGAGCTTCCCAGTTGGTGCAAGTTGCCTCAACTGGGCTCCGTGGTTACCCGTGCCGGGCGGGGACCCCGTCCAGGTCAGAGCAGCCCCGGCGCCAGTAGCTATGGGAGGTCGCTCGGGACGCCCCAGGGCGCCAGCACGGCAGGGAGGGCTGCCGGGCGTGTGCCCCGCTCCCTTCCTCGGCGTACCTGCTCGCTTGCGGGGGTGTCCCGGGGCGGCCGGCCTCTCCAGACGCTGTCTCCCCACGCAGTTGCCCATGCTGGCTCCTCAGCCGGTCCCCATGCACCGGAGACGGCGGCCGCCGGCGGCTCCGCGCTTCAGCCCGAACCGCGGCGTCCCAGGTCCACCGCGCCTGCCGCCCGGCCGGGGGCGCTCCCAGATCTACCCCGGGACGCGCTCTGCCCGGCGCCGGCTTCGCCACAAACTTTGCGGGCCAGAGAAGAGAGAGGTGGCCAGCTCCCAGCACAGTCCCAGGTGGCCGGGCCAAGGGGGCCCACGACAGTGCCCGGCTGGAGACCGGCCCCGCCGGAGGGGCGGAGAGAGAGGGCGGACACCGCCGCAGCTACTCCGGGCGCGCCCGGGGCTCCCAGCTGGGGCCGGCCCCCAGAGCCTGCCACTCACCGGTCTAGCCCCGCCCCGGCCCGGCCCCGTTCCCAGCCGGCGGCTCGCGGTGTCTGCGCCACCTCCCTCCCCAGGTGCCCATGTGACCGCCGGTGCCGCCCCTCGGGCCGGGCCTGGTTTTCTCATTGGCTGCCCAAGGTGCGCACCCGCCTCCAACCCCACCCAGCCAGGTACCCACCCCGCAGCTAGTCGCCGGCGGAGCTCTGCCAGGCTGGTAATTAAGTGCCCTCAACGGCCCGCGGCTGCGTGCCCAGCGGCCGCCACCGCCCCCACAGGCTCCACCCCTGGGGGCGGGGCTGTCCCGTCCCTCCCTGGAGCTGCCTGGCCAGGAGCCGGCAGGCACGTGATCTGGCGACGCCCCGCCCTCAACCCTGGGCCTGGCGATTGGTTCAAGCGGCGCATGCGCGGAGAGACGTATAGCCTGCCACCTCCCACGGTCCCTGGCTAGCGTTATGGCTGCCGCCGCTCAGGAGGCGGGAGTGCCTACAGGCGCCCTGTGGGGGCTCGTGCAAGACTTCGTCGTAGGTCAGCAGGAGGGTCCTGCTGACCATGTGGCTGCAGGTATGATAGTGTCTCAAGACTTACGCAGCGGGGGAGGCTCAGAGGCCTTAGCACCAGCGCGGGGCTGGAAGGAAGTGAGGGGCAGTGGTGACTTCGAAAGATCGGTCTTGAGCTGTTTGGTGAGCGCCACGAGGTTAACAGCCATAATAAGTTGGAGCGCCTTGATGCTCATCTCCCTGCAGGCAGTGATAGAGAATCACTGTACTACACAAATGAGGAAACTGAAGCCCAGCGAGGGCTAGAGACTTGCACAGGGCTGCAGACCTAACAGAAGGTGAGGGTAGGAATGGGCCTCGGGCTCAGGTGTTAAAGTCGGCGCCAGGGTATCATGCCAGGAACTCAACGCGGTTTGTGGATGTTGACATGCGGAGATGCATGTTTGGGCCATCCGCTCCCGCCGCGTAGCATTCTGGGAGGGCAGGCGGTCCTGCTCGCTGACTGGATGGAGCAGGGAAGAGGCAGGCTGGGGGAATTGAAGATGTTCTAGTGTTCTTAAGACAGCCTCTGTATCTCAGTGGAGTTCTTGATTGGTTTGTTTCATGACTTTTTAAATGTGTCGTTTGTTGGTACGTTTTCCCAAGATCTTCAGATTCTTTTGACCACTTCATGAATCTCTTAGTTATGACAGTTTTATGCAATAACTAAAACCATTCCAGGCTTCCTTGGAACTCTGACTTAGCTCTTTTATAGAAAAAGATCTTTAGAAACTATTGAATGTTAGGCCTTCAGGTTAAGGTTTAAATAAGCGTACATACAGGTACAGATAAATTTTTTATTTTGAAAATTTTATTTGCTTTGGGAGACATAGAGGATATGTTTCTCTTTAACACTTTTAGGATATGTGAAAAATGAATGAAACATAACACTGCAATCCTTAACAACACTGCCCTTTTATTCATCATTATTGAAACACATACTGTTCTCCAAATGTGATACACAGTAATACGAATATAAATATAAATTTGGCTCAAGCAGTGACCATCAAGAATTTACAGTGTGGCTGGGTGTGGTGGGTGGCTCATGCCTGTAATCCCAGTACTCGGGAGGCTGAGGCAGGAGGATTGCTGTGAGTTTGAGGCCAGCCTGGGCTACAAAGTGAGTTCAAGGCCAGCCTGATCTGCACAGTGAAACCCTGCCTCAAAAAGAAAAAGAAAAAAGAATTTACAGTGTGGCGAGAGAGATAACCACACTATAAGAAGTATGTGCAGAGTGGTAATGAAGACTAATGAGCAAATGCTTGGTCCTACCACAAAATTTAACATCTTGCAACTTTACAAAGTATAGTGTTATCAAGGCTTACAGTTAGTATACTGTGTTGTCATTTTTCTCAGTGTTGTATTATGAAAATTTTCCAACATTTAACAATGTCTAAGGAATTTAATGAGGAACGACCTAGATCCTACCATTAACATTTTTCTATAACTCATTTGATCACATACCTACCCATCCATTTAAATTACACATAGCACACTTATCTCTAAATACTTAAGCATCTGTATCATTGATGAGAGTTTGTTTACAGTTTATTTGGGTATAAAGTTTATATCCAGTAAACTATACTTTCTAAAGTGTACATTCACAGTTTTTTTACAAATGCTTGCATCTAAACAATCCTGTCTCCTAACAAGATAAAGAACATTGGCAGTATTATTTCTAATAGTTTTTTCACATTTATACAACTTGGAAATAATAATTTCAAATTTTTATATTCAGAACATCTTTGAGAAGACATTTTTAATAAAAACTGCTAAGTTATGATAAATATTCTTATAAAATTTGTTTTTTGCTTTTTGCCTTTTTGAGACAGGACCTCGCTCTGCATTTCAGGCCGGCCTTGAGCTCACTTTGTAGCCCAGGCCGATCTGTCCTGCATCAGCCTCCCAAGTGCTGGGATTACAGATGTGTACCACCACACCTGGCTTAAAATTTGTATTTTTGTGCCTAAAAAAAAAATGGCCTAACCACGAGGTCCTGGTTCAAAAAAAAAAAAAAAGTGTCCTAACCCAAGGGCTGGAAATATAGCTCAGTGATAGTGCTCTCACCTAGACTGTCCAGGCTCTGGGTTCAGTCCCCAGTGCTGTAAGAAAGAGAAGGAAGAAGAAAAGAGCCTATCCTTAAACTGTTGTCTAGTTTAAATTTAACACAGCTCAGCCGAGAGTGGTGACACACACCTGTAATCCCAGTTTGGGAGGCTGAGGCAGGAGGATTGCCTCAAACTCAAGGCCAGTCTGGGCTACGTAGTAAACTCCAGGCCAGCATGAACTAGTGAGACACTGTCTTTAAAAAAAAAAAAAACCCTACATTAAACTCAGCTCAGCTAAGACTCTTAACACTAGCTTTGTAGTAATTTAGCCTCCTTAAGAAAAGATTGGAAATTTTTTCTGGGGAGGCTGAAGCTAGAAGATCTCCGCAAATTTGAGGGCAGCCTGGGCTACAAAGTGAGTTCAGGGCCAGTCTGAACTATATAGCAAAACCCTGTCTTAAAAAAAAAAGTTGGTACAGAGGAGTAGTAACAGATACAGTTGGAAAGATTTGATGGGGCTGCATCATGCATAACCTTGGATTCCAGGCAAAAAGGATTTGAGTGACATTGTAGGTAACAGTCCTTATAGATCCTTGAACTATAAAGTAAAATAAAATGGAGCCATAAAATAAAAGCAAATTTAGAAGAGATTTAAGTTAGATCACAGCTACCAGGCGTGATGATGCACTCCTGTGATCCCAGCACTTGGGAGGCTGAGGCAGGAGGATCACTGTGAATTCAAGGCCAGCCTGGGCTACATAGTGAGGCCTTGTCTCAAAAAAAAAAAAAAAAAGTTAGATCACAGCCATGTTTAGGGTATTAGAACTTGACAGTTTTGAAGCATCTCCACAAATACACATGTGCTTTCTGTACCTCCAGCCCAAGTCTGTTAGTGCTAAAGGGACCTGCTAGCATCCTGACCTCAGCAGAGGCACCCTCTGCTACAAAGTGTAAATGTGGAAGGAATACCCTATAATCACAAAGGCAGCTGCCAGCAACTGCTGCAGTTGGGAGTTCTGGTGACAAGGTTTCTGGTGTCAGCTATAAAGGTGATACAAGGAATTGAAAGAAACTACCTGGCAGCCCAAAAGTTGAGGCCTCCAAGGCAAGCATTCAAAAGCTGCTACCGCCCGACTCCACCCTTTATTCTTAGCACTACCCTCCTAGACAATTAGTTCTAGGCAGCCACCTTTATTCCCTGTTTGTTGAGTGCTTCCTTTCCCAGCTCTGTCCATTGGCTCTATCTAATCCAGGTTAGGCCTCAGCATCAAGGCCCAGTTTGAATGCTGTCCCTCCAGTGTTTCCAATTACCCCAGCCAGACAGTATCTCATCTTTGAACAGCGTATTTGTTTCTCAGCTGCTCATGAACTTGTTAGCAACTTGTTCAGTAGCTACATCGGTATACATCTTTGTGTCCTATCCTCCTGTTTCTACAACCAGAATCTTCTGGAGCTAGTTTTAAGTAGTTATGCAATAAAAACTGCTTATGTTAATAGAGAGAGATGTTGAAGGAACACTCTGTTTGAGATAAAACTATCTAAGCTCTTGGACTCTTAACCTGACGCCAAGGTCTTGGGCCTAAGGACAAGGAAAAAAAGAAGTGCTTTCTCTAGAAATCAGGGTTGGGAAGGAACTTGTTTTTTGGTGTTACATTTTGTTTTGTTTTTGTGGTGGTACTGGTAATTGAACTCAGAACCTTCTTCCAGCCTCTTTTTTATGTTGAAACAGGGTCTCCCTAAATCACTAAGTTGTCCAGTTTGGCCTTGAATTTGTGGCCCTCCTGTCTCAGTCTTCCAGAGTGCTGGGATTAGAGGCATGGCCACCACATGCAACTGGAAGCTGATTTTTGAAGAGGGTGGTTTTTGGACATGTTGAATTTGCAGGTGATGAATAGGATTCTTTTCCTCTTAAGCTACATAGATTTTTTTTTTTTTTCATTTCAGTCCTTATTGTATTTTCCCACATTTGCAATTACCTGGGGAGACCACTATTTCTGAAATGAAAAAAACTGTTGAGGGAAACGTAGTTTGGAGAAGCATCTGTGGCATCCTTGGCAGAAAGGACATTTGAGACCTGATTGGAGTCCTGAAGCATTTCTCTCCCACTCTTGCACATCTTCTCATACCACCCCAGCCTCTCTGCCTTGGGCAGCCACTCCAGATTCTCAAGAGGCTGCAGCTCCGTCAGACAGAGATCTGATTGTGCTTTCTAGGTCAGTGACCACATAAATACTCCTTTTGACTCCTTCTCTGTGCCACATACGAACTAGTGTCCTGCTAAGGAAATGTGGGGAGTTAGAAGTGCAGCTAAGTCTATTTCTAAAGAGCAAATCTTTAGTACTTCGGGAAAACTTAGGTCTGCCCGTAAAGGGAAAGGAACTTTTTCCTTAATGCCAGAGGTCTCCCCTTGGAAGATTGACTATTCACTTCTTTCATTCCTGGAGTTCAAGTGCATAGTTAATAGTGTTTGTAGGTATTCTGGTTATTTTCATTTGGGAGAATTTAAACTGTTAATTAATCACTTACAGTTAGTAACCCAGGGTTTAGAAACCCAGGAATTTTACTTCTTCCTTATATTAACTCAGTTTGTATATAATTGACGTCTTTCCACCCCAACAGACTATGGGCTGCTTCAAAGCACCCTGTCTGTATTTCAGTCTTAAGCCCTAACACAGTATCTGATGTACAATATTCAATAAATATTACATGGAAATAACACATAACTTTTTTTCTAAAGGAATATGGAGAGAACACAAAAAAGAAAAGAAGGGAATCAAGGAAAGTTTCACAAGCATTCACACTTGAGCTGGGTCTTAAAGGAAGCATGGAAGTTTCTCAGAGCCTGGGTCACTCTGAAGCAAATGACTGTTTCCAGGCTTATGGACATGGAAGGGCTTGCGAACTTCTTAGATTTCATGTAACTGAGTGATAGGAGTTGTGAAAAGGGAGAGGATGTTTGGGGGCTAACTTGTGAAGGACTTCAGGCCATAAAGTGGAGTTTTAGGCGATAAAGAACAAGACTGGTAAACGATGATGTAACTGTGCAGTTTAGGGAGATCATTCTGGAATGGAGTATGAATGGGTTGGAAGGCTTTCTTTTTTTAATAGTTGAGCTAAAATTCACCATTTTAAGTGAACCAGTTCCGTGGCTTTCTATATATTGACAGTGTTCCACAACTATCACTGCAGTCTAAAAATTCAAGAACCGCTGGGCATATGGCACATCCCAACACTCTGAGGCAGGAGGATCGCCACATGTTCAGGGCCAGCCTGGGCTACATAGTTTAAAGCCAGCCTAACGCTGTCTCAAAAACAAAAAAAAAGTTAAATTTTGTTACTTCTGGGAAAATATCCCCCAAATACTGATGCTAGTGCTTTGCTAGATTACTCACCCATTTTTAAACAACTATTACTTACTATGATTTGGTAGCTTTATTGTGTCATTTTTTTTCCTAACTTTGTACAATTTGTATACACTTCTCCCTCTGCACCAGCCTCATGTTCATGCTACATTAATTTTAAGATGGGATCCTTGTAAGCTGGGTATTGTGGTCCATACCTGTAATCCCAGCACTCGGGAGACTGAGGCTAGAAGGTTGCCTTAAGTTTGAGGTCAGCCTAGGCTACGTAGTAAGTTCAAGGCCAGCCTGAACTACATACTGAGTCCCTGTCTCAGGGGAAAAAAAAAAAAATGGGATCCTTATGAAAGCTGTTATCACTGAAGGGCTCCACCAGGAGAGTAAAGTACACCCACATACTGGGATGCAAAAAATCCCATGCAAATAAATGTTTCAGCAGTGAGTTTCACATTGATGTGTACTGAATGCTGAAAAAGAATTTCAGTTACAAAATTTGAGGCAACCCCTGGGATTAGAAATTGACTGATAGGGAGTATGAAGGACTGTTCTTGCTGGTGCAGATATTCTGTAAGTACCATGCGCTAACCGATTGCGCCACTGGAGTGTCCAGCTTCTGCTTGGTGCAGATATTCTGATTGGGGCATTGGTTACTCAGGTGTATACTTTTAATAAAACTTAACAGACTATACACTTAATATCTGTGCATGTTTCTGTATGTAAGTTATATGTTCTAGTTTTGGTGGTTTTTTTGTTTTTTGTTTTTTGGTGTTAGGAATTAGACTGAGGGCTTCACATACAAGCTCTACCATTGAGGTGCACCTCGACCCCCTACCTTTTTTTTGTTGTTTAATCAAAAAAGTAGAGACAACTAAGTAGGGCCTATCAGGCAGGTCTTTATAGCACTTGGTATTTCCAAAGATAAACTCTATAAAGAGCATCTACAGAGGATTTTGATGGTGTTGCTGAAGAAAAACAATTCAGTTCAATGATGTCCTTTGATATTAACAGGTACAAATTCCCTGTAGCTTCCTGTTACTATTGCTAACTCCTTCAGTGGCCTCTACTGAAATTAAGTCTTTAAGGGGGTTTATTCAGCAGAGTCTCCTAAACTGTAGCCAGGATGTTTGTTCAAAGAAAGTACCATTTTCTGTCCTTCCAAATGCTTCAAAGTTCTTATATGGTTCATAATCCAGAAATAGGAGTTTGTCTTATTAAGTGCTGTCCTTAAGAAGTTGAGCATGGAACCCAACTATCAGTTCCTTGGTTTGTTGGTCCTCTGTGCCTGACTGTGGCCCCTTCCCCCACCCCATAGCCTGTTCATTTTTTCTCTTGGCTCTTTCTCAGGAGCTAGGGCAGCAGCTGGGCCTTCCACATCCTGGCACAAGTAGGGCTAAGAGTGCCTGATGTCTAAATTGGTGCCAGTCACAAGCTATGAATCCTGACTGGACCTCTCCTTTTCTCCATCTGATTGAACTCATTAGTCTAGTACCAGGGTGAATCTACCCAGCTCAGCTCACAGCTGTTGCTATGAGACCAGTCTTAAGGGGAAATGGAAGTTTAAAAATTTGTTCTCAAGCCTCTTTCTCATTTTTTCCTGTGTTTGAGAGGTGTGGCTAAATAAGGTCTATATTTACAAGTAGGTGGGTTAGGAACTCAGAATAGGCTGCTGGAAATAAATTCCCTGATTACTATACCATCATTAGCTAGATATTGTCTATGTCAAAGGAATCTTTATGAAAATAACTTCTTACTCTTTGTTTCTCCCTTGAAAGTATAAACTAAGACCCTTCTGTTAAGTCTGTGTGTTACCCTTGTGCATGCTAGAACTGCTAAGTAATGTGTTTGTCTGGTACAACATTCAAAGGTGCTAAATGGCATAGTGTATGATGTTTCCCTTCCATCCCAAGATAGAATATAGAGTGACAATTGAATTTAATTTTTTTGCTAGTGTATAACATACATAAAGAGGCAGATTTTGCCTGCACACTGTAAGAGTAAAAATCAAATTGTACATAAACACTATAGTCTGCTTATAAATTTGTTTTTCAGGGGTGTTGACAACTCTGAAAATAATTTACAGCTACCCCAGAGTTGAACACATAATAAATAGTAGATAACGGGAGCCAATTTTCTCACTGTCAGAGAATGAATTTACAATAATCAAAGGAGGAAAACTAGAATGAACCCTGTACTTTGGCTTAAAGTTGGCAATTTGATATGATCTTTTTAAGTTAAATATATATGGATAGATAGGAAAATAGTGATGGTATTTTGGGTAGTATAAGTTACAGAACGTACATAGATTTCCAGCTTTCTGTTGAGAGAGCCCAGAAACAGTGTCATCCTAATAATGGGTATGCAAACATCTCTTCAGATACAGATTTCACTTCCTTTGGATATATATCTATATCTGTCTACATAGGATTGCTAAGTCATATGGTAGTTCTATTTTAAATTTTTGAGGAACCTCCATACTGTTTTCATAGTGGCTATACCAATTTATATTCCCACCAGTAGTGTACAAGTGTTCCCTTTGCACTTCATCCTCACCACCACTTTTTATCTTCTTTTTTTTTTTTTTTTTTTTTCTTTGTAGTACTGGGGATCAAACTCAGGACCTTGCACTTGCCAGGCAGGTGCTTATTCCACTGAGCTATATCCTAGCCCAACCACTTTTTATCTGTCTTTTTCATAACAGTGATTGTAATAGTTGTGAGATGATTTCACACTAGTGTTTTAAAATTTTTAAGATATGGTAAAGCTGGATGTAGTGGTGCACATTTGTAATCCTGGCACTTGTGAGGCTGGGGCAGGAAGATTGCTGTGAATTGAAAGCCAGCCTGAACTACATAGCAAGACTCTGTCTCCAAAATAATTTTTTTAAATAAAGTTTGTTTGTTTTTGTGTTTTTTTGAAACAGATTCTTGCTATGTAGACCAGGCTGGCCTCAAACTCATGGCCATCCTACCACAGCTTACCGAGTGCTGGGATTACAGGCCTACACCACCATGGCTGGCTCAAAGTAAAGCTTTTGTGGTTCAGATTTTGTACTTTTTTTTTTTTAACAAAGTTTCTAGTGTTTTCCACCTCTCTTTTTTGCAATCATAAATAGAATCTTCTTCCCTTTTTGTCATTTTATAGGCTACTGCATGCATATAGTAAAAGTTTTTAATTTAAATTAATTTAGTTTTTAATTTAATTTACTATTATTAAATTAATAATATTAATTTTGCATCTAGCTACCTTAACTATTTTGTTTATACTTCTATTTCTCTTGCATATTCCAGATATACAACCACATCATCTGCAAATAATGTACTTATTTCCTTTTCAGCTTTTGTATTTGAAGCTGGATATCTGAAGTGTTACAGTAATGTTTTTATCTATGAGGGGTTCTTGGCAAGCACAGTGGGCCCCACGGTACAAAGCTTAGAGCTGACAGAAAACACTGGTAGTTAGAGCCACTGAACACTGTAATAGAGGTTTAGTTTTTGTGCTTTTGCTTTTTCATGTCTTTCTTTTGTTTCCTCTAGATGTGAAATCTGGCAGCTATACAGTGTTACAAGTGGTGGAAGCCCTTGGGTAAGAGAGTGTTCTAGAATGTTCTTCCAGCCCTACCTGTAAACTCTGAAAAAGTTACTTTTGTACCTTGCTGTTTTCTTGAAACCAGGATTTCTTCAGTAGCCACCGCTCACCCATACAACCCCCCTGCCCAGGCTAAGTCTATGTTTTGAAATATTTTGGAAAAAGGGGTTTATGCTGCCTGGCTGAATTTCTTTTAGGTAATATCTGGGAGGCCATGTTGCCTCCTAATTCAGTGTGCAGGTTACAGGTGAGGTAAGTGGTTGAAGGCCATCAATTTGGTTAATTCAAGCTGAGATTCCTCTAGTGCTTCTTTGGACCCACCCAACCTGTACAGGATTCTAATCAACCCAAACCTGACTCAGAAGAGTGGTCTATGGGCCCTGTGTGCGAATTAGCTTGGAGGCTGATCTTAACTCCAGATCGCACTAAGGGAAAAGACTTAGGAAAAGTGCTGAAAAAGCAGCAATGTTATAACTTTAGGGTCTAAGCACCACAGAAAATACGTGTTTATAGTCTAAGGTCTACTTTTCTCCATGCTTAGCACATCATTTTTCTTTTTTTTTCTTTTTTTTGCAGTAACAGGGATCGAACTCAGGACCTTGCACTTGCCAGCCAGGTGCTTGTGCCACTGAGCTATATCCCCAGCCCCGCATACCATTTAAATTGACAAGTCTCTTTAGCAAGAATTGTTAACTATCACAGCCAACATGTCTTCTAAAACAGGGAAAACTAGAAATTAAATAAACCAAAATCATTGCTATATATTTCTCCCACATAACAGAACATTTGGCCTTTGTATACACCTTCTTGTGATTTTATTAAAATAAAATTGGTGTATCATAAAGCTCACCATTTTAAAGTGTGTATTGCTGTAACTTTTTTTTTTTAATAATTTCACTATGTAGATGCTAGTCTTGAACTTGCTGGATATCCTAGGTCGGCCTTGAACCTAAGATCATCCTGCCTCAACCATCTCAGTGCTAGGATTCCAGGCTTATGCCACAGTGCCCACCTCCTCATGGCGTCTAGTCATATATTCACAGTTTTGTGCATTCCTCCTCATGATCAATTTTAGAACATCTTCATTACTCCAAAAAGAAACTCATACTCATTCATATCCATTCCCAGCCCATGGAAGTCTCTCTGGATTTGCCCATTTTGGAAATTTCATGTTCATACAATCACACAATATATGATCTTTGTGACTGGCTTCATTTATTGACAGTGTCTTCAAGGTTCATCAATGTTACAGTGTATGTCAGTTTATTTCTTTGCTGTGTAGTGTTCCATTGTACAGATACACAACATTTTGTGTAATTCTTCATCAGTTGCTGGACATCTGGGTTGTTCCATTATTTGGCTATTCTGAATAATGCTGTTATGAATATTCATATACCCAGGTTTAGTATTAAGTGTAAGCTTTGTAGAGATATTTTGGTGATAAATCATCTTGTTCTTTAGTTAGATTCTCCCATATCAACAATATTAAATGGTTCAAACCTTTATTCTGTCTGGGCATGGTGGCACACACCTGTAATCTCAGCACTCAGGAAGCTGGGGCAGGAGGATCATTGCAAGTTCAAGATCAGCCTGGGCTGCAAAGTGAGCTCATGGCCAGTCTGAACTGCATAAAGAGAGACCCTGTTTCAAAAAAAAAAAAACCTTTATTCTGGCCATCTCTGTAAATTTCCACACACACACCCCTTGGTGGCTGCTTTCATTTACAAAACTGTATCTATTCAGGGCAGGGATATAACTCAGTGGTAAAAGTGCCTGCCTGGCAAGCGCAAGGTTCTGAGTTCGGTTACCTGCAGCAAAAAAAAAAAAAACCTACATCTATTCTCCTGTTTTGGTATAATCTGCAATTAGCAACCATCTTTCAAGCCCTCTCACAGCTGCTAAGCTCAATTGCAGAGGAAATGTCAGTCACACTCATATCCTGGAGAGGAAGAGCACAGTACCCGTTAGTTGCCAAGCTGGGTCTATCTGGACACAAAAACTTCAGTCAGCAGGGGAATCACATGTGCCTCTAATGATGCCAGATCACATTAGGAATTAGTTTTTCTGGCCTTGGTCCTTATTTGTGTCTGTAATACATCTCAGGAACACCTTCTAGTGCTGTTTTTAACAGAACTTGACTCATGTGCCCAGTAGATGAATGTGACTGATTGCAAAATATTTCTTCCTTCACAGGTTTGAACTGGCTAATGGTAGATTCTCCCCTCCTGCTCTCTTCCAGGTCCTCTCTGGAGAACCCAGAACCCCGAACGCGGGCACGAGGTATCCAGCTTTTGTCACAGGTGCTATTCCAGTGTCACTCCTTGCTCCTGGAGAAGGAAGGTATGGACATCACTAACAGGAATGTCTTCCTAGATTGCTGAGCCAAAACATTCTGTGTCTATACAAGCCAACTTTATTGAGAGAGGGGGCATAATGTATGAGCTCATTCAGAGTCATCTTTCTTCATTGGCATGTGGGCAGAGATTATTAAAATTGAGACACAGGGAACACGGATTTGAAGTATAGCCTTAGATAATTTGTCAGTGTATTTTCCCCACTTTATAAAATGGACAAGGGCCAGGGATATAGCTCAGTGGCACAGCACCTGGCCTGCAAGTGCAAGTGCTGATTTCGAGTTACAGTACCCCCCTAAAAAACGGACAAGGTAGTGTTTTCTAAATGAGAGGAAAAGTTTTCCCAGAATATAGCCACACCTGTCTATTCACCTATTGTCTATGCTGCTTTTAGGTTATAGTGGCAGATTTTGAGTAATTGCTATAGAAATTGTCCTATAAACCTATAATATATACTATCTTGTCTTTTAAGAAAAATTTGCAGGCCCTGGGTTGAATCTCCAACATCACAAAAAAGGGAGAGAGCACATAGGATCAAAATATATTACACATATTGAAAACATCATTTTTAAATGTAAGAACTGAGGAGTGGGTTTAGTCCCCAGCACCAAAAAATGAAATGTTTATAAACCCTGTGTTCTTTTTCTTTGTAAGACAGAGTCTCACATATAGTCCAGGCTCACCTTAAACTTGCTATGTAGCCAAACTGGCCTCAAACACGAAATCCTACTGCCTTAGCCTCCCACATATAGACCCCACTTATAAGAGAATGGGTTGCACTACGGATCTATGTGAGGATGGATAACAGGAGGGTACCCTGTTCTCCTGATTCACCAGGTCAGGACACCATCAAATGCAGGAGGGCATGGGACGTATCTCTTGGTGAAGGAAGAGCCTTATAGGCTTAGGGAAAGAACAAAGCTAGGGGACCTTCTTGATGCCTGCATAAACTAATGGCTAGATCTGGTTTGTACAGTGGTTCACCTGATCCTGTTCTATGAGAACCGACTGAAAGACCATCATCTTGTGATCCCATCTGTCCTTCAGGGTTTGAGAGCACTTGTGAGTACTCCCCTTCGTTACATAGCTATGTTTGTGGGAGCCCTTGTCCAGTTCCTTCCTTACCCTTTGGGGGTGAGGGACATATTGAAGGACAGAGGCCCAAATGTGGGACAAAATTAGTGTCAGCCAGCAATACTTCTTACTCTGGAGGATAAAAGCATCCTTTGGGGGACTAGAATGCAGCTGAATTGGAAGAAACTGCAGAGAACTACTGAGCTAGAGAAAGTTCTCACTGTTAGCCTTCTTTCAAAACCAGGATGTTTTGATGTTCGCTGTAGCTAACTGGGCCTGTTGTAGAGTTGTGTCTTGGAGACTGGTCTGTAATTTCCTCAGTTTTCACATATCTTATCTTCCCTTTCCTCCAGAGCCTGTGTGTGGCTATTCCACCAGGTCTGGCTGTCTCTGTGCTTAAAGCCATTTTCCAAGAGGTACATGTACAGGTGAGTGATAACAATCATGTCAGTAGTCTCTTCTATCTCAAACAGTTTTGTTTTTTGCGGGGGGGTGGATACCAGGAATTGAACTCAGGACCGTGTGCTTGCCAGGCAGGCTCTTATGCGACTGAGCTACATCCCCCGCAGTCTCTTCTATACCCAACCCCTTCACATAACTACAATTAGATGCCAAGCATATGCATCTTAAGTTCTGAACTCCAGGTCTTGTGACCATGTTTATTTGCTAGTCCTTGGTATTGAATAAGGAAAGGTATTGTTTTTATGTTATTCTGGTTTATGTCTGTTTGGTTGTTGATATGTCTCCATTCTTTTGTCTTTAAAATTAAAAAAATGAATAAGGAAAGGGAGGGCTGTATGCAATTATGTCTGATCTATCTCCTCTCCCTGAAGAAAGTAAGGCATGTATCAGATAGATTTGGGTGACTGACATCCGCGCTGTGCTATTAGGTCAGTAGGCGTACCCTGTCTCTGCAGTTCCTCTTAGTTGATTTTATGCTAGCATGGACACTTCAGAGATTATGAAGTAGGAAGTAGTTCTGTCAACTACAGTATCCTTTGAGCAATTTCTTCCCTTATTTCCTTTCTCCTTCATTCCCAAGTCTCTGCTGCAGGTAGACCGACACACAGTGTACAATATCATCACCAACTTCATGCGAACCCGGGAAGAAGGTAAACAACAGAGCTCTCTGGGAAATCTGCAAAGCGAGTATGTGCTAATTTTCTTCCCCATTAGCAGGACACATTGTAACCTGGGAGTTATATAGAAGAGCTAGTACTTGAGAATGATAAAAGGCAAGGGATACACTCTCCGCCCAATGTAGTAAAGGCTTTAATGCTTACCACTATAATAATATATGTGTATTGTTACACACCTCTGAGTACTTCTCCCAGAATAGGAAAGCAAAGATGGTCTGCTCTGCAAGGCAGGAAAGGGGGCATGCAAGCAGAAGAACACAGGCCTCCTCAGAGAAAGCCCAGGCTTCCTATCCCATGGGACAGTAGTGACCTTGTTCTCTCCTTCCCAGAGCTAAAAGGTCTAGGAGCTGACTTCACGTTTGGCTTCATCCAGGTGATGGATGGGGAAAAAGATCCCCGCAACCTTCTGGTGGCTTTCCGCATTGTCCATGACCTCATCTCCAGGAAGTACAGCCTGGGTATGTCCTGATAGTCATGAATTAGCTACTTGAGGCTTGTTGGGTAAATGAAGCTTGATAAGTCAACCTCACTCTTTCTCTCTTGCCCCAGGACCCTTTGTGGAAGAGTTGTTTGAAGTGACATCCTGTTATTTTCCTATTGATTTTACTCCTGTAAGTAGCAACTTCCTTCTTTCATTTCAATATTGAGTACCTGTGGTGCACATACTCCTGTTTTAGGTAGTAAGGGTACAGGTGAGCAAGATAGTCCTCAGACTTACATTTGAAACCCTCATGGATAGGGGTGGGGCTGGGGATGTAACTGAGTGGTAGAGTACCTGATCAGCATGAGTGAGGCCCAGGGTTCAGTCTGAGAAACATGTACACACACATGCACACACAAAAGTAATAAAATTCTCACAGAATTAAACTTTAGTATACAGGGAAATAGAAAAGCATTTAGAAGGATTCAAATCAGCAGATATTTCAGAGGGCTCCTTAAGTTCCTTAGCAGTATACTTAGTGCTGAGACCTGCAGGATTATAAAATATGGTCCCTGCCCTTGAAAGTTGAAACATTTAAGTAACAGAGGTTAGGTACCAAAATAAGTAGTGCTATAGTCCTGAGAAGCAGAGTTCAGTATGAGCTAAAGTAGCCAGGAGCTGACCTCACAGATGAGATAGGATTTTAGTTGGTTTCAGAGCAACACATGGGATATGGTTCTGGAGTTGGAGAGGACATCTCAGGCAATAGAAGGACATAGACAGAACAAGAAAAGGCACTCCTAAGCGCAGTTACGTTCAGAGCCTGTTTGCTTGGGCGCTCTTAGGCCTTCGTCCTACTCTGCACTTGATTTCTCTTCTTCCAAACAGTCAGGATCTCATAACTGGGTATGTGTACCTCAAACATTAGTAATGTGGAAGAAATGGAAGTTCTGCTTCAGCGCACCAAACATTTTAAAGTGCCACAGCCATCTTTGCTATAGGGAATTGTAGTGTTTCAGTTCAAAAACTTTCCACAATTCTGAGCAAACAAAACTGGATAAGGACTGAATCAAATTTCCCCATAGTTCAACATTGAACCTAACCATAGAATTTGATTCAGTTTTTGTCTAACTTGTTTTGTGACCAGAATCGTGGGAAGAATCAGGTGAATCGTGAAGCCAGGTGCAGTGGCACATGCCTGTGATCCTGGCACTTGAGAGGCTAAGGTAGGAGGATCACTGCGAGTTTGAGGCCATCCTGAATTACACAGTGATACCCTGTCTCAAAACAAACAAAAAAGAATCAAGTTCATGAACCAAGGTACCACTGTATTTGCCAGTTTATTTCAGTTGGTGTCACATTGCTTAGGACCACCTCTCTCCTGAAACTCTTTTCATTTTTTTCTTAATCACTAACCTTTATAACCTAGAATTTATCCCTTTGAAATATTGAAAGATCCTGGCTTGGCTACCAGGTTTTTCTATTTTGTTTTTGAAAAAATGATACATTCACATAATTCAAAATTAAGCCTGGCAAGCACAAGGCCTTCAGTTTGATTCCTGGTACCAAAAAGAAAAAAGGAAAAAAAATTCAAAGTTAAAAGATACAAAAGGAACCAGGCATGGTGGCCCACACCTGTAATCCTAGCACTTGGGAGGTTGAGGCATGAGGATTGCTGTGAGTTCGAGGCCAGCCTGAAGTACATAGTGAAACCCTGTCTCAAAAAGACAAAAAAGAAAAAAGAAAAACAAAATGGTACAAAAGGTTGAAAAATCTTCCCTGCACCACATTTTTCTTCATAATCAACCAATCTTATTAGGTTTGTCTATATCTTTACAGAACTTTTTCATGCTTATGTATGCAAGTTTTACCTCACTTTCCATGGTAGCGTATACAAATACACACGTTTCCTATACTTTGCTTTTTTTTCACTTACCAATATATGTATACCCTGAAGAGTTCCTTATGAGTATATAAATTTCTTGTTCTTTATGGCTGCATAGTACTCTGTGTGAAAATACCTAATTTTCTAGTTTTCTATTGGATAAAGGTTGTTGTTAATCTTTTGCTGTTACAAGCAGTGTTGCAACTTAAATATACATGGGTTTAACAAGATTCCTAAAATGAAATTGCTAAAGTCAAAGAATATGTGCATTTATAATTTGGAGAAAGAGTATCTCATATATTTTCCTGAAAGATAAATGAGAGGAATTCCACAGTTAAAGGTAGAGACTTGAGCCTCTTTCATACTTTGGTACCATATTCATTTTCCCTTTAAAAATAATCTCTATTCCCAGCTATTTATGTGTTCTCCCAAGGATATTCTAGGTAAAATAAACATAGAGATAATTATGGAAGCATTTTTTAATCGAGCCAAGACTTTTTTTCTGCACTATGCTTTAAATTTCCAAGAGCTTTTCATTGTTACTGATCTCTAAATTTTTATATCATTCTCTTCTTAGTTCATGGGTAGATTTCTCTCTCTCTCTTTTTTTTTTTAATTTCCCATTTTTATTAAGAAATGTATATCTTAAACACAAAGAAATATGTGTGTACATATGTGTGTGTGTATACAAACTTAGTAAAATATTCACCATTTATTAGTAATGGCATATAAACTAAATCATCCCTCAAGTTTCAGACATTATAACAGTATGTCAGAATATAATTGTATATAGACCTCAGTATCCTCTGTACTATTGGACAGAGTCCTTAGCATTTTTCAGTTTAATAAGATAAGGGAACCAAATCCACAAACTCCAAATCCAACTCAAGAAATTCATCCTTAAAATCTTGCTCCTCTAGAACTGCAGTATTCTTAGTACCGCATGTATATTATTTAGCGTTCGCCAAGGAAGCACCGATAGGTATAGAAGGTGATATATTAGGGTAATTGGCTTACATGATTTTTGTCAGCTTGAAGTCTGACAAAATGTCATCCACCACCTGGAGATTCAAAGGAGGCAGTAGAGTGGTTCATCACAGGTCCAAGGCCTGGGAACCAGGGAAGTCAGTGGTATAAGTCTTATTCTGAAGCTGGAGACCTGAGAACTGAGGAAGGCTGCAGGGCAAAGAAGCTAGATTCCAAGTATGGTTTAAGATGAGTGAGCGCAGCAGCTGTGGAAGAAAGGGAAAACAAACTCACTTTTCCTCTGCCTTCTTGTTCTATCCAGGCCATTAGCCAATTGAGTGGTTTTCCTTACCAAGCCACTGATTGACATGCCAGTTTTTTCTAGAAATATCACAGACCTATATAGAAATACGCCTTAACAGTAATCTGCTATCTCTTAATTGAGCCAAGCTGATACCTAAAGTTAAACATTACAAATGGATAGGGCCGAGTCTAGGAGGTGTACAAATGTGAGGCCTCCGGTCCCTGTCTCAGGGAGTCACAGAGAGCGTTCTCTCTTCCTGAGCCAGTGTGTGAAAATACTTACCCCAGCCTTTGATGTTCAGCCTTTTTATTAGTCTTGATCACCTTCTAGTTGGATGTGCTGCTGACTTTCAGTCGACAGCTCCTCACAGAAGTTAAACTATTATCTTTGCTCTCATGTCTTTGGAGTTGGAAATGATATGGCACAGTCCAAAATCCCCATCACACACCACATAGTTAGATTGGTCCATGGCCATAGATCCTAGAGATGACACACTCATCCAGCAAAATATTACATGAGCATATCTGCCTAGCAGACAAGGGCAAGGTCAAACTTCTTTTGAGTAATGATAATTCTTCACTGACAAGTGTATTATTTGTTCACATCTTTATGTTTTGAGTGAATAATGCATGTCCATGGCAAAAATGCAAAAAGTGTATTCAATTATTTGTACATATATATGTTTTTTCTTGCATACACAAAGACTAGTTTTGCTTGTAAGTATTCAGAGATAATGAAGTTGTTGAAGTCGTCTCATTCATACAGCTAACACACATATGCCAACTAATGGTTTATATACTTCACACCAATGGGTTTTCCCTGAAAAATGAAATATGCTCTAAATGAATACATGATAAGAATTGGTCTTCTATATTGTCATTGAATAATGCTTTTTTGCTTTCCCTGTTGCTAGAGATTGAACCCAGGACCTTGTACATGCTAGTTAAGTGCTCAAGCACTGAGCTATATCCTCAGCTCTTTGATTAGACTCTGAGACAAGGTCTCACTAAATTATCTAGGTTGGACACAAACTTGCTATCCTCCTGCTTCAGCCTCCTGAGTAGCTAGGATTATAGGCATGTGTCACCACAGCCTAGCTATTTT
>PVLD010000444.1:195158-287090 GCA_004027595.1 Dinomys branickii | reverse complement strand
GTCTGGGACTTTCCCAGGTCTCGCCCCGGCAGCCTGGTCCGCCCTACCACATCTCCCCCGGCATCTCAGAGAAATACGCCCAGTTTAAACTTCCCAGCCGAGGTTCCGGCATTCACGCTCACCAAGTCTGTCTCGAGCTGGTGGTGTTTATTAAGGAGGTTCGCTCCCTTGCTGCTCACCCGGTCGCCATCTTCCCCGGTCATGCAGAGTATTTCCACTTAAAATTTATTGTCAAGATTGTGGCTCCAATACTGAGGAAAGAGTGAGCAGAAGAAATATGCTACTTCATTTTTCCTTATTCCAAGTCTTAATTACTTTCCGTTGTTGGGACAGAATATCTGGCGCCCACAAGTTAAAGGAGAACAGGTTATTTTAGCTCGTAGTTTGTGGTGCTCTCCGCCCGTAGCTGGCTTGCCCCAAGGCAGGGCAGCACCGCCGAAGGGCATGACTGAAGACAAGTTCATGGCAGGGTGGGCGGAAGCAGGAAACAGCAGCATGGAGCCTCCCTTGCCCTTTTGCCGCCTGTTGATCGGCGCTGCCTGTACCCAGAAGCCGACCCTAGGTGTGGGAGGCACCACCAACACCCTTGTAGTCTGGATGTGATAAAGGGAAGGGCAGGCTCTGTGCTGCTGCTTTGCAGGCTAATTCAACTCGGGCACTAATCCAGATATCATACACCCTTCATCTATATTCACACTCCCTGGATCCAGCTACCTCTGCAAAATCCCACCCATGACTGCAGGGGACTTTAGAGGATACCTACATGTTAACCACAATATTCCATGAGTAATAAAATATTTTCTTAGTGTGATTCATCTCTCTTTCTAAAGAGCTTCAGTGTTTTGGCTGTTTTTCAGTATTACAAAATAAAGATTACAAAAGAGGCCTAGGTAAATGATTTCTGTAGATCAGGAGGAAAGCTTTACATTCTTTGTATTGCAACAGGCTGACTACAGTTCTCTTAATTTTCTGCCTACTGTGTATAAAGATTTGTATTATTTTTCTTGATATTACTTTGCTAAAAAGGTAAATTATTTAAATAATGAACATTCACTGGTATTGCAGATAGAAAATTTACTAGTCAGGAGTGTAAAATTCTTCCATATACATACTGCTTTGGATGATAATTTAAATGGAAAATCAACTCCTTGCCTTGTTTTCAATATTTTTTGTTTTTATATTATGACATTAGGAACACAGGGTCAGCCTTTATAAATAGGTATTTTTTACTTAAAGTTTGATTAATTCACTTCAACCCTTCCAGAACAAAACACTTAAAGTATTAGAAGATTGTATTATCAACTATTTGGAGGATTTTAAAATTTCTTAATAAATAAGCATATCTACAATGACCATACATAGTCATAAGACCATTCTACCCTTGATATGAAATCTTTGAGTTACTTTACAAAACAAAATGGAGCAAATCTATCATTTTATTGGTTTTCTGTTATAATTATCTGTACGTAAGAGCTAATGGAGACAGTGAATTTGAACTTTTAAAAAAGGAAGTTAAAGGAACCTAATCTTAGCTCTAATTTCTGAATTTCACTTAAAATCACTTTCTGGAAATATGAGTCACTCATTTTTATGTATATTCATTTTCATTTAAATATATAAATGCTCATCAGTTTGACAGTTGAACACACCCATATATGTCTTATACACATTACATCTGCATTTCAGTTTCATCTCTAAGAATGTGACATTTAAACTCCAGTCTTTTTCAGCCACCTAAGTACTATGAATATACAGGAAACCAGAGGCAGCAGGGTCTTAGCCTCAAGACCTTCAAATTGCACCCCTCTGGAGCTCATCAGAGCCCATGCAGGTCTATCACGAGGGGTCAGCCGGCACACTACTGATCCTCCTTCTTTCCAGGAGCTGAGTGCACCGCTTCAGCAAGACACCCAACTCCTGCTGGCTTGAGAAAAGTGTTATTTTAATGATGATTATAATGAGCTTTAGTGTTGCTGGGAGCCAAATGTATCCTTAAACCCAAAAGAGAACACTGCAATCAGTGTGAAGTATAAAGTAGGCTAGGTTATTATTTGCCAAGTTGGCCTTTTAATTACCATTTTTCCCTTTTTCTGTACTCATTTATTGCGCACTGTTCCAAGGTGAATAATTGCCATATATCTTTATGAAGATGTCATAGCAACTGGAACACATTGAAAGCAGAGGGGGAGGGGGAGTGTCTGCCTTTGAGCGTTTATCCTGACACATTAATTGATAAAACTGCAGCTTTGATCCCAGCACCTGAATTCATTTCTCGTATTTGATTTCTCCTCCAGCAACTACTGAAAGTTACTTTGTAAAGCGACTCTAGCCTTTGCAGATGGTTTTTAACTGCTTCTCAGCCTATCCTGACACTGCATTGTCACAAGAAGCTGATTAAGGAAACTTTAATAAATGAAACTTCAGTCGGTCAACTCTGTACAATGATGATATAGTAATACTTAGTGGACTTTGAGTGAACTTTGCTCTTTAAAGAATTTGATCTAATTTACTTTAAAATGGTTGTGTTTATCTTCTGTCAGACTTCAATAGGATTGAACATTTTATGAAAAAGCATAAAGTTGAACATTTGTAAGACGCATAAATGTCTTTAAGTGCATTGACTTGACAGTTGTTTATTTTCATTTCTACAGAAAAAGTCTACCAACCCAGTTACTACTTGGGAGTCGATAAGAGCTAGGAATTGGTTCCAACTTTTTTTCAACAGTTCTTGACAAATGGCTTTAAAATTTTTTAGACTGTGGCTCACAGTAACCTATTTCATGGTGTGTGCAGGAAAAACCCAAATGGTTTTACAACATAATATCTTTAGTAGAAGCAGTGGTCTTTACTTTCTATTGCATACTGTTTCATTAGAAAGAAATGTTGGTCACAAATCAGCATGTTGATTTCAAGATCCATGAATGAGTCTCTGTAAAACACTGTTTTTAACCAGAAGTTGTATACACAGCCTAGAAGAGCGGGAGACACACATTAAATTTATAGTAGTTCTTTGACTCTGAATATAATGGAACATATTGTGTTTGTTTATTCTACAAATTGTGTTCCTCCCATATCACATGACTGACAGAAGTTAATGAATGTTCCAATTAAAACAACTGATGTGTTATCTACCTGAATGGTCCCACTGAATATATGGCTCTATTTAATACAAATCATTCCTCAATTAGATAGTAACATGTAGAGAGTTTTTCTTTCTGGCAGTACTGAGGATTGAATTTAGGACTACACCCATGCAGTTCCAGGGTTCTATGACTGAACTACAACCACAGCCTTTAAGGAATATTTTAAGTAAGCAGAAAAGTTAATAAGAATATCTGAAAAGATATTTTTGTTGTACAACACTCTGTCAATATGGTGACTGATGAACTAAAAGTGAAAAACTTTTCTTGAACCATTACACAAAACAGATTTTTATACTGCTGAGCTACAGTTGAAGGTGGGCAGCACGGTCCACTCTTCCTGCTGTCATCTCCCTTACTTCCGAGGCTGGTGTGGTGCTTTCATGAGGATAGGAACCCTACTGAACATTTTCATCCCTAGTGATCATTTTCCCTCAAATCAAGGCATTATTCTAGGCTTTGTTTCTTGGGGCTCAGTGGTCATTTTGTTTATTCTATAGATCTCAATCAATGGACATATGGTTAAGCTAGTTTCAGTAAGATTTGCACTAGGTAACTGGGAAATATCCAAATTTTCTTTTCATTTCTCATTTTCCATCCTGGCAGACTTTCCTGGATTTGTTCTCTCAGTCAGAAAATGGATATCATCTGTATCTTATTTGTCTTTCTGGCATCTGGTAACCAGAAATCTTCATTGTCAACAAATTATCTTGAATAGTACCCAAGCACACTAAAGTTAAAGACCCAAATATTAAAAATATTTTTAGGCTAAAAGTTGTCTATGATAACTTGTTTGAAAGCAAAATTTTCATTTTCCCTTATCAGAGTGACTCAAAGTCACTTATGACACCAAGTCATAAGTGTTTAAACAGTACAAACTTAGAGGGAATATTTGGCTGATTATGTAGGTTTATCAAAGCCTGCAGACATACCAAGAAGAGTAAGCTTTCAGTATATTACAATGTACATGGTTAAAAAAGGCAAAAGTATGAAAGGACAGGGTAAGAATTGATCATTATTGTATTGTTTCAGTTCTAAAAGAAATATCTTCATTCACACTTTTTTGGGAAGATAATTCTACTAGGAAAGTACAGCAAAACTCATAGTTTATTTGAATTTAAAACCTTTAGATTTTTCTATTTGAGTCTTTATAGTACCAAGGGTAAGTGAGAGGTGATTGTGCTCTTTAAACTGATATCAAATGCCTATAGCAAGCGTAGTACTATAACTGGAGACAGATTAGTTAACAGAGGCTTCACACATTTTCTCAGACAGTTTTTGGCAAATGTATGGAGACAATTACTTGTAAAGTTAATGTTTAATGTCATCGACAAGTTGTGATGAGGAGAAGTAAAGGTATATGTGAAATAGCTGTGGGCTCCCAATCCATTCTCCAAAGTCAACAAAAACAACCTTGAGGAATGGCCTTACTCAGAAGTCTTCATGAATGAACGTGAGGTAGGCAGCCATGGAAAGGATCAAGTAGAGCGTTTCAGGCAGACATAGCACAACAGTGAAGACTCAATCCTTTTGATCCTTTCATTCTTAAAAAAAAATGTGTATATATATATATATATATATATATATATATATATAGTGCTCATCTGCAGCTCAGCATGATTCTACCTTGTTTTAGGAATTAATTTTCTGTTGTAAAGAGCTATAGTCCTCAACAATAAAATCACTAACATGATTTTAAGTTATTTTGTTAGAAAAATACTTTAGGCTAAATATTTTACAATCATGATGCCTGTTACCAGGATAAAAATGAGCTTAGTATCCACTGCCCTTACCCAAATGACCTTGTTTCTATTCAAAAAGTACAAAGCAAAACTTAGCATCGCTTGTGATTTCTAATATCCAAAAAGGCAAGCGGGCCAATCGGAATGTTTTTCATGTTTCTCAGAGAAGACTTATTGGAAGATATTTTTAAATTTAACTATATAGTTTTAGTTGAATAAAATCATTTCTTTATATTTTCCTTTAAAATTTCTGTTTGGGTTGCGAACCTTTACCATGAAAAATATACAGGAAATGAATTATAGCAGTCATCATGATAATTAGAATGATGACAATGAGTTCAAAGTGCTTGCTCTGTACCAGGAACTGCTCTTACTAAATTTGCCAATTATTTTATTTCATTTCACAACAACACAATGGATTTTTAAAGACAAAACACATTATAAAATTTTAGGTAATTATTTATAGAAACTATTATAGAAAGCTGGATGAGAGCAGAAAATTTAAAGGCAGGAAAATATGTTTATTGCTGCTAAGAAAATGATAAAATCATCTTTTATCATCTTCGCAGCACAGCACAGCCCCTGAAATATGGGTTTCCTTTTACTGTGCACAGTCATTTGATCATTTTAATGGCTTGGAAAAGTGGCCCACATTTGGGCAGAATGAAGTTCTAGGCATACTTTGTGGTGGTTAGGAAACCAGTGTGATATGGTAGAAATTATGAATATTTGCTTGGTGAAACATGGGATGTAATGGACAAGAGATTGATACTGAATTACTAGGGTTTTAAGTCTTAATGTCTTTCAGGACTCCTCCCAATCTGTTTTTTGTTCTTTTAAATAATTTTTAAACTTCTGGGAAAACCCCTAAAGGGGACTAGCTGGGTCAAATGCTTTTCCCAGTTTGTGAATGCCCTTGAATGAAGAATTATTCTAAACGATGACACGTCTGAGAAACTAGTGAAATAACAGACTTGACTGTGAAAGAGCTCCAACACGGGTGTCTGCATGCTGCGTTGGTGGCCTTTTCTGTCTCAGTAAGTCCTGCAATTACCCCACCAAGCCTTTAACCTGTGCAGCATTTCTTTCTTTATCTGCATAAATGACCTCCGATTTGCCGACTCAAAGACAGTAAGAAGGACAGTTTCAGTGCGTAGGAGCTGTGGCCACAAGTCCGGGGTCTGTCACCTACACTCCCTGAGCAGCCCTGCCCACGGTGCTTCATTCCCTCGCTGGTACAATGGGGGTGGCGGTGTTATCATTGCCAGTGGCAGTGTTAATAAACGTCACGAGATTGTTGTGATGATCCATGTATTTATTCACTACATTTTTAAGAGTGCTTCCTGTGTGTCATGCATTACGGTGCATTTCCACAGGAAAGAAGAGGCACTACAGAAAAGAACAGGGAAAGTTTCCCAGATGGAGAAAAATTAATGCGAAGGATTGAAGGATACTAAGCAGGAGAGTCAGGGAGACCTCCTTGCTAAGAGGCTGTGTGAGTGGCCACTTAAATGACTAGAAGGAGGCTGTGAAAGAAGAGGGAGGTAACAATGATGCATTAGGCAGAACGGACAGCACAGGCAAAGGTCCTGAGACAAGACTGGGACATTTTCACAGCCTCAGGGTGTTATGGCTAGAGCTATGGAAGCAGAAGGAAGAATATTCAGGGATAAATTCAAAAATAAATCAGTGTAGGAGCATCTATAGACTTCATAAAATGTAATAAACTCTAGCATTTACTGCGTATTATCAAAGTGAAAACACTTCTAATAGCTAACTTTCCCATTATTCCTTCTGTAACTAAGGAAAAAGCTGCCATATAAATGATGGCATACGTTTTTTTCTTGGAAATGCTGGGGATTGAACTCAAAGGACTGCTGTATTAAAGGCAAGTGCTCTTTCACAGAACTATGTTTCCTGCCCAACATAATACTTTTTAATCATGTAAAATTTTATTTTCTACTTATCTTAAAAACTTGTTAGACCTTAGACAAAATTTCTTCTATTTGCCATGGCAAGTTTGCATCCATTTTTTTTTTTTGTACACCATGACTTTTCATTTCAGTGTTACATGCTAGTGCAACATTACTGAAGACATTAAAGTGACAATGTGGAGTCCCAGCAGTGCTTATATTTCAGTGAAAGTGTTGACGCTGTAAATAGCTGTGACCAAGTTTGTCAGGTATAAGCTTGATCACTAAGCAACAGCTGCCACCTGACCAAATGAATATAATTTACCATATATATATATATATATATATATATATATAATGGTCAGAGTCTAGTATGATTGACAGTATTATTGGTGAGTAGATGTAGGATATAAGAGAAAGACAGAAGTCAGAATGAATCTCAGGATTTGGGTTTGATAAGGAGTCTGGGCTGATATATTGGGTCCCGAAGAGGTTAGGAGTCTGCTGCTAGACAGAGCACATTTGAATTGCTCATTATATAACCACATGGAGATATTGGGTAGGCAGTTAAAGTTCACGAAAGTATAGTGGAGACATGAAGTGAACTTAAAATGACTCCATACCAGTGTAGACTCTTTAATACCCCAGATTGCATCAGCTACAACAGTGCTATTGGTCACTACTGATACTCAAAATTGCACTTTGGATCACCATAGCATGTTCCAACACACAAACGTACATTGGAAAGAGATGGACTATCTCATGTAACTTTATCTTACATGCATGAAATATTTTATTTTTCTTATCCCATCTTTGCTTTGTTCAAAATCCACAAGATACTACATATTTTTCAGGTATAAAGACACTAAACTACAGTGGAAATGAGCACAGGAATTCAAAGACCACCCTGAATGAGGTAATAAGATCAAAAAGCTTCAAGAATGTCAAGCACATGTGAAGTGCTCAACATTTTTTAATTTTACTTTTAGAGGGGCGTCCTTACCCCTCAAGTATTTCTTGATTTGTTTTTATTTGCATCACAGTTACAAAGAGGTTCAGGCTCTAGAGTACAGAAAAAAAAATACTGTTCGATTATTTTTTCTATGCTGCATAACTAATTGCTACAAGTCATCAACTTAAAACTGACATATATTACATCAGTTTCTTTGGAATGGAGGTCTGGGTGCAGTTTAACAAATCTTTCTCTCCCAGGCTGTGCTGGTTGGCTGGGGATGTAGTCTCATTGGAAGCTTCACTACATCCAAGGAATATGTAGTAACTTGCGGGTTTTACACAAAGAAAAACCTACTTGAGGTCCCTTCAGGGGATTGGCAGAATTCATCTTACAGTTGTCTGAAGTCCCCACTTTCTGGCTGGCTGTTCCCTGGGTCCGTCTCAGCATCTAGTTGCAATTGCTGTCGCTTGCCAGGTGAGCCCCCCCCCCCATTCATTTTACATCATCACCACGTCAGCAAAGGCAGTAGGAGAATCTCTCAGGTTCCCCTGAGTCAAGATGGAGCATTAAATTACAAATCATCATTGCAGGGCAACACACTACTTTTTTCGCATAACACGACTTTGTAACAGCAGTAATATCACATCAGGTATACTCTGTCAGGCAGAAGGAAGTCATTCACTATGCCCAGAGAGGGCTGTATTACATAAAGTTCTCATTTATTGAAAATAATCTGAAGGTGTGTCTTTTCACTTTTCTTTTTCTTACCCATCTATTCTTTAAAGACTTAGAATTTGTGAAAGAGAAAAACAGTTGTTTTTATTATGAAACCGGATCACACAGCCTAAGGAGTGTTATTTGCTTGTATCAACTCCCCACAGTGACTGTTACCATTAGGTTCTGCATACATGTACTAATAAAAACTAAACATTGAAGAAAATAGAAACGAATAAAGAAAGAAAAACAAAAGAAAGAAGAAAGAAAGAAAGAAAGAAAGAAAGAAAGAAAGAAAGAAAGAAAGAAAGAAAGAGCAAAGAAAGATCTGAGAATGTAGCTCAGTGCAAAGGCCCTGAGTTCAATCCTTAGTACTGCAAACAAAAGAAAAACCAAATAGCTGACATAAAAAGACATGAGCAGTATTTTCAATGTTTTCAGTGTCATCCGGGAAGTGATAATCAATCTGTCATAACCTAGTCTTTAAAGTGATGGTGGAAAGATCTTTCCTGAATCCACATTTTGGGCTTTCATGACTATGCTGAAAATTTGAATGGTAAGCTACAAAAAGACAGTTTGGGATGCTGAATTAATCAAATTCTGTTATAAAAATACATGGAGAAAAATGCCCATTATCATGATTATACTTTGGGCTTTACAGTCTGCAGTGATGGGCTGGAAAAACAAAACAGAATTACAAATGCCTTGTGGCCATTTACCATATTCCAAATCTTATCCACAGCAAGCTCTCCAATACTTATTGAACAAATAAGATATATTTTCCTCCATTTGGTTTATAACTAGTTTTGTGCATCTTGGGAGCCATAGATGGTTTTCCCTTCTTTTACAGAGTTTGCTTGATTTTCAAACAAATCACAAGTGTTGCACAGTTTGTACTAAAGGACTGTTTCATTGCTTTTTCTATTACCTGAAAAATGCAACAAAAGTTTAAAATTAATAACAGTCAATAAGAGGGAAAGGAATAATAAACATTATATACCTTTGCTTCTGAAGTAACTCACTTTCATTTCCTTACTAAAATAGTTGGGGAAAACTAAAAAACTATCTAGCAACTTTATCAGGTGATTTATTAGAAAATAAAGAAAAAGATAAAATGTCTTCAACTTGAAGAAGCATCCCTCAACATTGGGGATTTGCTTGACTCAGCTGGCTCTTTAACCAGAAGTCCTTTAGCCCTATGCAGAAAGAGAGAGAAATGGTGAGGCGTTGGGGGGGGGTTATGAGGGCATAACTCACCCCTCAAGTATTTCATGGGACCAGTGAGTTAGTAATTGTCAGGCTTAATTTTGACTCCCTGAAATCTTTTCTAATACACAGAGCTGACTTCCCAGGGGGAGAAACATTTTTCTTTGAAGACCAATACCTAGTTTGCAGTTATTAAAAAGCGGAAAAACATTTACCATGCACATCTTCCAACACTACTCTTTAAGAATAAGATAGCCTTGCCAATATCTTCTGTTCTTGCCTGTCATTGATCTACCCAGTGTTAGAGTTTTATGTTCTTCTTGCACCTCAGTTGATTTCCTAGAGATGATATTGACATGGCTCGGGCTTGCCTTTCACCATCTGCTAGATGTTTCCAGGAGAATATTTTTCTTGCAATAGAATTTCACCTTGGCCAAAGCTGATTTCTGACCTTTTACCTTATTCTGGCCCACTCCGTTTCCCTTCTCCCTGTCTGTAGGCACATCAGTGCCTCCCATGGGCCATGGGCCTCTAGTCCACAGTGCTGGCTATCAACCTCTTTGCCCCTCATTCAAGAAAGAAATTCTGGTCCATTTAAAAATGCTTTTTTCGTTAGAACTTTCATCCACACTGTCTTTAGAAATTAAGACACAATTATTCTGTTCACTTATTATATTGCTTAAGAAGTATTTCTGTAATCGCTTCTTGCAAGCAAGAGGAAGTGAAGAAGAGTGATAGACACAGTAAACCCGAAGTTCCTGGGGGTGGATGTAATGCCGAGTCGTAGAAGGGAAAATCAGACAGGTGAGTAGCGTCAGATCATCAAAGCCTCTCCAGCTGGGCTGAGTAGAGCTTAGATTCTGCTCTAACAAAATGGGTAGTCACCAATGGCTGGGAAATGAGGCGGGTACTGTCACCGTGGTTTGCTCTATGATGAAAAACCTCGAGGCAATTTTTTTGAATATGATTAAATTCATGTTAGCAGGAGGTTCTAAGATTGAATAGAATTAGAAATGAGACAAAGGAATAGATATGAGACATGTACAGTGGAGAAAAATGACTAGACCTGAAGACAGATTGTGACAAATGAATAAGACGGATTTAGACTAAGTCCCAAGGAGAAAAAATAAGTTCTAAGGGGAGAACAAATAGAGACCTATCAAAGGGGAAATTCAGATGATGGAAAATAATATTTGCGTGATAGGTCTTGGTGAACTGTGTATGTATGCATGTGTGTGCAGACTGTATATAACAGGTGATTGTCTCTTGTGCACTCCATCAGTTTTTCAATTTTCTCTTATTTTCCTGAAAGTTGTGTGATCCTTACAAGTAGTCTAAGCTCTTTAGTGGTTTTAATAATGCTCCCATCTACATTCATAACCACTCAGAGCCTCCAAATGTGGCCTTATTTATGAATTGGTTCTTTTGAGATATATTTATTTATTTATTTATTTATTTTTTTGAGATATATTTAGTCAGAACAGAATTCTGTATCAAAGTCACAGAACTTTGAGAGAATAAGTTTCTCTTGGTTTAAGCACCATATTCATGGTAATTTATTACCACAGGAACAGATATGGTATTTGAACTATAATATACCATAATTATACAGTGTTTACTGAATTGTCTTTACTGCTAAATGCTACACTGAGTGCTTTGTGCCAATGAGCCAATGGGAAACTGGGTTGTACAACAATTATTATGTACATATTAAATGAGAAAACTAAGGCTGTGAGATTTGCCTGGTGGAAATTGGTAAAATCAGTACTCTTAAAATAGCAGGTGAATTGAGCAAACACCAAACAAGGGTCTCAGTCACTCCATCGGCTTCTGCGAAACTCCTAGGAAGTGCATTTTAAGCTTTAAAATTTCTGAAAGACATTTTTTGTTGCTTTACAACAATCAGTCAGAGTTCCTAACCTCAGTAGCACATCTTGCTCCTGTGTGTAGATGTTTTCAGTCTCACGTAGGCCTCTGAGACTCAGAGGGTTAGAATCACTTCACTTTGAACTCAACTCCCATAATTCTCTGAGCTTAGATATCTGAACATTTTTAGAATTTCTAAAATTATTTTGTCTAAGACATATGTTCTATGGATGATCTAAAATAAACACACTCCCATGAGCTTGAAGTCATGGGGAGCCATATGTAAGCTATCTAAACTTTTAAATTATTCTTCTTAATTAATAAAATGGTTTTAATGGAATTAGATTGAGTTTTAATGGAATGTAATTGGAGTTTCTGCTCTTTATAAAAGAATGAATTGGCAAGTGAACTTTTTAAAAAGGAGAAATATCTCCTGTCTACAGTGAATAGAAAACGTAAAATAGCCACAGATATATTATTAAATGTGAATGCAATTTTAAATTTCTAGGTCACTGGAATAGAAATGTTTATACTGTTGGATGCATAAAGGGGTGATTCTGTATGTAATTAATAATAGGAATTTTTTATTTATTGCTAATTTCCATGGTATTTTATATACTTCAAAATATCCTTCATTTGTATATTTCTTTTTTTTCAAATATTTCATCTAGGAGACCTATACTTTTTCAGTAAGCCCTGGGCACAGTGACGTATGCCTATATTTTCAGCAATGAGAGGCTAAGCAGGAGGATCACAACTTCCTGGCCAGCCTCAGCTGTACAGAGAGGTGCTCAGTAGCCATATGAAGTTATTGGTTACTCTACTGGGCAGTGCCTATTTAACGCTTTAATATACTTTTTTAGTTGCCTTCTCCATCTGAGATGGAAGTGTTTGAGTAATCCATGTGTCACTTTTTCTCTCACCATTGTGCAAATGGAAAAATAATGATAAAAAAATGCAGTGACCCAACTGTTTTCCAAGTATACAAATGCAAAATACAGTTATTTATTCGAAGGACTTTTTGAAAATATGAAATAAACTATGCAGTGATTACTCCTGAGAAAAAAAATTTTGGAAACCATGAATGGCTCACAAAATTTGTGATATAATCTCTTTCAAGAATAATTGGCCAAACACTACCTTCTAAATGTATAGCAAAAGCGAACATACAGAAAAAAACCTTTGGTACTGGGACTCAAACTCAGGACTTTGCATCTGTCAAGCAGGGCTTGTGCCACTGAACTATATCTGTGGCCCTAGAAATTTGAAAAGACCTCAAAGAAGCAATATATTCCTTGAGGGACTCCATGACCATCACGGAGAGGCTGTTCTTTCTCTTCAGAGTTTCTTGTCAGTGTGATTTTGCATAACCTGTGGCAGTTTTCTTTCCGGTAGCATCCACTTGCTTAGATAACAATTTCTTTCTCTGGAAAATGTCAGTACCATTTTATTCAAAAAAAGATTGTGTTACTACTAGAGTTTTAAAGAAAGTAGGTTTTCATAACTCTTTCAGTTTAAGGCTGGGTTTTTATGAGTTTTACATGTTTGTGAAATATGACAATGAAATCTGAAGAATAAAACAAAGAGGTGGTGTTTCTTTACAAACTGGTTGCTAAAATTTACAAAATCATGTAAGCATGAGATGGACCCCATTCTTTGATATAAAAATTTAACTTTGGAGAATCACACGTGGTATGAAGTGTATATGGACTTTGGACCCTATTGCACTGGGACAGGAGTTTCAAAATTGTGGAATGAGAATGCTACTAAGGAATTGTTGAAAGCCTTTGAAAAATAAACATATAATGTGTGCTATGGTGTGGCCATTATAGGAAGCCGCTAATAAAGACTAGTTATCCTTCCTCCCTTGCCCAAAATATTGCTTCTTTCCTATTTAAAATGTCAAATTCTTTCTTAAACTGAAACATAACAGAAGAAACTTTTTGTTTTACTTAGGGGAAGTTGTAAAGAAAGACTTGCTTTTTTTTGAAAAATACATCAAAACCAAAATCATTTCCCTATAATTTATGCCTGTATATATAAGTATAGGTGTGATGTGCAAAATATCACACAGTTAGGTTCTCTCATCATTATTGACTACTGGATGTAGTCAAAAAAATAAAAAAAATTGAAATGAACGCTCTTGCTACTTGCCAAAGATTAAACAGAAGAGTAAAGTCACTGGAGAACTAACTAAATAAAAATAATAATAGATTTTAATCATTACAACTTAAAAATACTTGATCTGTATTTTTTTAAATGGTAGACTGGGTCACGGTACTTTTTTTCCTGTGTATAACTCCAGTTTATCAGTGGCTAGGATATTATTTTCAGCTAGTTAAAATAAAATATCATCTTTCATTTAAATTGCTTAAACCTACTTCAGTAGGACCCAAAGTGCCCCAGTAGGACATCTTAGCATAACTAGATGTTTTCCATCTTTTAATTACTATGACTAATTTTTTACAGCTCAGTTACAAACCCTTGAAAATAATGAATATGGTGACACATTCTTAATTATAATGGTGCAAACAGCACCACTCTAATTTCAGGCTTA
Organism: Dinomys branickii; assembly: GCA_004027595.1. NCBI lineage: Eukaryota > Metazoa > Chordata > Mammalia > Rodentia > Dinomyidae > Dinomys > Dinomys branickii. Next base: position 272,997 of record PVLD010000444.1, on the reverse strand, counting down.
CATTGAAAAGGAATTTCTCTGGAATTGAAGCTCTTCTGATTGCTTTCCACATCACGTTTTAAACAAACACTGTGGTGCTTTAGCCTTGACTTGGTTGCCTAGGATACACAGTTAATGTAGCCCTAAGATGCTCCTACCAGTTAAGCTTTGAAGCCATGCACATAGTGGCTTCTAATAAATTGAAGAAATTTAACACATACATTTTTTAAGGGTGTGTTTTGAGTGATAAAACAATGGAGTATAAATCTGAGTTGTTATAATGAAGATAATTATTTTTTATGAGAGTTTAAGTTAGTTTTCTGAGAAGCAAATAGTGACTTTTTCAAACAAATGCAAAATTGAATCAGGGAGCTAATTCTAAGACACATTCTCAAAGGATATAGTATGTATTGTGGAAAAGGTCAGAAAATCACAGTGAGTAATTTTTTAAACTGCTTCAGTGCTAGTACCTTTTCTTAGTAGTTTTCACTTAGTGTGCTAAGTTCATTTTATACTTTTCTATTAAGATGTTGAAAGTTTCATGTTTTATCACGAAAGTATCATAAAACTTAGCAAAAATATTTGTACATGTAATTAATGAGAATACGGATGCAACACAAGAGAATTATACACAAATTTGAACATTATGTGCAAGATTTATCACATATCTCATACTAATAAGCTGTTTTTTATTTCCCTTTATAGTACATTCTTAATATTTCACCAAAAGCAAGGTTTGGTGAAGCATCAGATGGACACACAAAGCTGGTTATACATTTTGGCAAGAAAATTACCTGGTCTTAAAAATCAGCAGTACTTATTCCTACAAGCAATGAATTGTCTCCTAGGCAAATAAAATTGGGCTTGTCGAGTAAGAGGGAAGATCCAGTTTGAACCAGTAGGTGGTGCTTGAGTTTTAAGTGCACTTAGAATATGGATTTTTGAAAAGCTCGCAAAACCTTCAGCGTGAGTTGTTCTTATTTTATTCCACAGAGCTCATTACATTTATAAGAGGAAAAAATATTATTTGGGGCCTCTGAATTATCACTGCAATTGATCATTTAACTCCCTCCGGGACGTCCCCTCTTTTCTAATCATTGTTCCCTGCTCAACAGTAGCTTGAGGCAGCTGTACTGTCAGGGAGGAAGGAGGAAATCTTTTCTCCCAAGCAGAGCACCTGGATGGTGGGAACAGGAACAGATTATTTCTACAGTCAGCTCTCCCATCGGAGCTTCACCAGCGCTACGTGCGTGTGCACCATTTTCCAGGTGGGAAGAGTTTCAGAGAAGTTCCTAATGTCACCTGGAAATCTCAGTGCATATTTATGACTCTGCTTTCAAGTTTGCTTTCCTGTCCCTGGGTCTCTTTTTGCCTCTGGTGGTGACTGCGCCAATCTCTTCATAATGATTTCGCTTTCTTAAGTCATCAAAAGTACATACGGTCCAGAAGGTAACAAAAGTCTGTATTGTCACAGGATGAGGGATGACGCCTACAAACTAAATTTCTCAGAAGAAAAAGTTACCCATTTACCAAGTTCAGCAAGAAAATGAAAATCATTGCTTTTCAATAGATTGTGCCTTTTTTATTTTGGTGTATTATCTCCAATGAATAAGCATAGAACCCAGTTAACAAAGTACACTCTATTTCTGATTAGCTACTGTTATTTCTTTCAATGAGCATATCAAGTACATTTTACTGTTATATTTTAAACATTTCTGTAAGTATACTATTCTACAAAATAATAAAAAAAGTATCTTAGACTTACATTTCTTCACTTTAGAGAATTCTTTTATTGGTTGTTTTATTAAATAACATTTGGTTTTTGTAATATTGATAATTTAGAATTTTGATATTAAGATGCTAGTTTAATTTATTTGAACAGTCAGATTTCCAACATTTTAGTTACAATGATAACCATTTTATATTCCAAAAGTAATAGGTATGCTGTGTTCTCAGTCCATTGTGAATTATATTAGATAATTAAGTTGCATGGATAGTTAATGCACTTTAATAAGTGGGATAAATCTCCTGTTTCCCCCTAAAAACTCTATTTTAATTTTCTTAGGTAGGAATTTTCCCTGCCAGAGTTAATATCTTCTACCAATTATTGTAATGGTTCTTTTTTAATTCTGGCTCAAAATGATTGTCTTAATCACTTTCTTGTTGCTAGGACACAATAGCCAACACTTGGAACTTCAAGGAAGAGAGGTTTATTTGGTTCATGGGTTTTAGAGCTTTCCGTCCATATTTGACTGACTCCAAGGTAGGCAGGGCATAGTGCAGAAGTCTGGTGGAGGAAAATAGCTCACTTCACGGTTTAGAAGAATGAGAAGGAGAAGCAGGGAAGGAAGTACATTCCCCAGGCCACGCCCAGTAGACTAATCCACTGGGAAGTGCAGCCCCTTGTGATCCAATCACCTTTCCGATATATGAGGCTTTGGGGGGGGCATCTCAGTTCTAACGCGTAACAGTTACAGGCCAGTGGCAGAGTACCAGCCATGGCACAGTGAAAGGGAATAACATAAGGATGTGTTCTAGGATTTCAAGAGTAAAGCCTCCATCTGTGCAATTAACACGGTACAGAATCCCCTGTACAAAGATTTTCCTCTTCTTTCTGAGTATTAATAGGGCATTTGTCAGTTATGAATCACACTATACAAACATAAGTCTGCTAGGGTTATGGCAGGGAGTCCAGCTCCCCATGTGAGTCCTTTCTTTTGCGTGTCATTTTAGTGTTCTAATTTCCAGGCCCTTCTGATTATGTGGACATAAGATACAGAAAGTGAAGAGGATTCATTCAAACTCCCACTGCTGTTGAAAAAATAGCATCCAAAACCCAAACTCCTACCCGTCTTGGATCCAATAAGTGAATGTTTTGTCTTCGGGTGTTTATTTTCACTGCCTTTCTATAGTTCTTGCACATCAGAACTGGTAAAATAATTTTCTCTTTTCCTACTTCACCTATGGCTACTTGAATTTATTTCAGAATTAAAGAAGAATTAGGATCTAAAAAACCAATTTCCATTTTATAACAAAGACTAAAATTTTTTACCAGTTCATCAAATATATTTAACTTTTCGCTTTTTTGTGACATGGAAAGCTGTTGTCAGTTGGATGATTCTTTGTACACCGGGCCAAGTCTTCTGTCTCAAATCTGCATAGAGATAAGTTTTGAGAAGAGCAGAGTCCCTTTGGGGATGATATTTGCTTTTGCTATTTTTGTTATTCCTTTTTCACAGGAGAATGTGTAATAACTTTCTGTGCTAGGGTCTTGAAATAACACTAAAGATTGACAATTCAGTTAGGCTTGTCACTCCGAGGGCCAAAGTTGACTCATACTGCACAGGGGAATAGTGACAATGGTGTCCGCAGGACTTTTTAAAAATATCTTTTGCATATAAATATTATTTTTCCAATTACAGGTGGCATTTTGAAATCCTTGCCTGTCTCATGAGTCATTCAAACATGTTATAAAAATATATGTTTTATCTTTGTATCCACAAATTCTCCCTTAGGGTGATGCTGGTTATTGGAGTAACTCTTAGAAACTTTTTTCTCAGGCAGACACCAAACGCATGCAAACCCAGAAAAGTTGGCAGGCCTCATGTCTGGAGACAGGCACAGGCTGAAGGAAGTAGATGCCCTGGTTAAGGATGGGAAAGCAGCACAGAGTAAAAACAAATTCAGCCTGATCCAGTTTTAGATTTCATATGGTTACTTAAAGCAATAAATGGAAGTTTGCTCAGTTTCTTTCAATTCTCTAATTCTTTTTGCCCCCTTTCTTTACTCCACTGCTCCCCAAAAGGAGTTGGAACTGCACACTAATTTCTGTGCTTGAAAAAAAAAAGGGAATTTTCCCTGTCCCTTGCCCTCCTTTCACAAACCCTGCAAACAGGATCACTGAGCTAGGGAAGGACGTACGGATTCTCTGTGTACAGTCTCTGTGTCTGTGCACTCCGGGAGAATTGATTTATAGACAGGTGTACAAAACCAATGTTGGGGGAATAGAGAGAAAATGCAAATGCTAGAAGGACATAAAATACTTAGGAGATGTGACTGGGCCTTTGCCTTTTGTTTTTGTTTCTGAACAAAAGTGATTGTTCGTCATTTTCATGCCAACTTTCCCTTTTTAGGAGAAAGGCTTGAGGGTGTGAGGAGAATTGCGCTATGGAAAGAGAGGCATTCCAGATAGAGAAATGAGTTTTCACTTGGAAATTCAAGTAGCTACAAAATGTTTAAAGATGATTGTAAACAATTCAAATATATGATAACTTTAAAACTTGACTGTAATTCACCTACAATATGATTATGGGTGTGAAGTATAAATATGTATATTCGACACACACCTACCCAACATTGGCTTAGAATTCTTATTATTGATAAATTAAATCACAACCATTTGTATAAACTCCTATTTAATAATAGGAAGTGATGGTGCAGAGAGTTAACTGCAAAGTTTATCTCAACTTTGAATGGCTAGCAGTAAATCAGAGGATTAATTATAATTTAATTTTACCTGTTCTAAAGTGGATGTTCATTTTCATAAGGAATTGTAATCATAGCCACATTACTAACCATAATCTTTTTGAGTTAATAGATCAGACCATAAAAGAAAAGCCAAAATCTACTAACAGTTAGTTTGGGTAGGTATCATCACCTAGAGAAATAGCTCTGTAGCTTGTGTCAGCTGAGCTTCCAAACATGAAGACAATTTCCTGTACTGTACTAAGACTGCTAGGGTAGAACATCCTCACTTTAAAAAAATTAACACCTTCATTGGACATAATTCACCAATCACCTATTTGAAGTGTATCATTCAGTGGTGTTTACTATGTTCTGAGGTGAGCAACTACCATAGAAACAACTATAAATTATATTCGTTACCCCCTAAAAATGCCACATCAGTTAGCAGTCACCCCCCATTTCTTCTCAATTTCCCATCCCCCAAACCTAGGCAAACACTCATTGGTACATCTGTGGATTTGGCTCTTCCAGATTTTCCATACAAATGAAATCATACAATATGTAATTTTTAATTTTTATTTAGCATAATGTTGCTGAGATTCATTCAATGTTATGCCATGTATCTACAATTTACGTTTGTTGTTAAATAATGTTACATCTTATGACTGTCTGTAGTAGGTTTTATTTTTCTATGTTATAGATCTCTTTTACCTTTGAGCCACTATCAGCACCACTGTGAACATTCATATATAAGAATTTGTATAGATATATGGCTTTACTTTCTTAGATATATAATACTTAGAAAATGAACTGAGTCATAAAATAAATCTGTTTAAAAATTTTGAGATACCAATTATCTGACTTCCAAAGTGTATATACTGTTACTTTCCTCCAAACAGAGTGTTTCCTTCACTTTGTATCCTCATCAACATTATTAACATCTTTTTATTATAGTTTTCTTAATGAATTTCAGGTGGTATTTTATGTTTTGATGACCATATCCCTGCTAGCTAGTGATGCTGGGATGCTTTATATGTGCTCACCGGTCCTTCCTACACCTTTTTTGGAGAAGGGTTTATTTCAAGTCTACTATTATTTATTAGTTAGGGTTTTGTATTTTTTTCTATTGATCTGTAAGAGAACCTCATGTATTCTTGATATCAATCTCTGATGAGTTTCAAATAATTTCTTCTATTTTGTGAATATTTTCTTTTTATTTTTATAGCATTCTTGGCAAAAAATTTCCATTTTGATGAATCCAATTTATATTTTTTTCTTTTTATTAATGTTTTAATGTAATATGTAAAATGTTTTGCCTAATCCAAAGTCATAAAGATATTTCCCCATTTTCTTCTTAGTATTCCTTAAGTTAGGTCTGTGATCTGTTTTTCATTAATTTTATGCATCATGTAAAAATTGATCTAAGTGTTTTATTTTATGTTAGGATGTCTAGTTTACCATTTGTTGAAAAGACAATTCTTTCCCATAGCTTTGGAATCACTGTCAAAATTCTGCTACTGTAATTGTAAGGATTTATTTCTAGTCTTTCTTTTTCACTGACCCATATATCTATCATTCTACCAATAACCCAATCTAAATTATTGGAACTTTGTATTAGGCTTTGAAATTGGGAATTGGGAATCTTTCCACTTTGTTCATTTCCAATATTGTTTTTGCTACTTGTCATCTCTTAAATGTCTGTATGAATTGTACAATCAGTTTGTCAATTTGTATAGGCATTTAGAACCTTGGTAAGGAATGTGTTGAATCTGAAGATCAGTTTGATAAGTAGTGTTTTAAAACAATATTAAGTATTTTGACCCAAAAACAGGACTTTTTTCTCTTAATTGTGTCTTTTAATTTCCTTCAACAATATATTATTGTCTTTAAAGCATAAATTTTGCTCATCTTTTGTTAAATTTACTTCTCAATTACTTCTATACTATTATGAGATTTTTGTCTAAAATTAACTTTCGGCTTATTCATTTTTATTAAATAGAAATACAATTTGTTTTTATATATTGAGCTGGTATTGTGCCAGATTGCCAAACCATTCATCAGTTCTAATATTTTGGACTGTATTCCTCAATAGTTTCAACCAATATAACATCTACAAGTAGATTTAATTTTACTTCTTTCTTTCTAAAATAAGTACCTTTTTTTTCATTGCATCTCCTACGTTATCATAGATGAGACCAGGCACGTTCAGGGTGGCATGACCATGGACTACATTATCACAGAAAATCTCAAATTCAATATTAAAAGAAAAGTAGCATGCAAAGATACCTCCATCTGTCTCTGGTTTCTGGTGGAGATGATTAGCGTTGCAGCATTAAAATGATGATGTTTAGTTCTGTGTTTTACATAGATGCCCATTATCAGGCTGAAGAACTTCCTTTCCTTTCAATCTGTTTCGTGTTTTATCATGGAAAATTCTGGCTTTTCTTAGATGTTTTTTCTGCACTTCGTAAAACAATCATTTGCTTTTGAGCTGGTGCATTGCGTCCACTGAATGTAAAACTAATCTTATGCTCACAGTACAAATTCCAACCAGTCATAAAGCGCGGTCCTTCCTGCATGTAGCTAGATGAAGATTGCTAGCATTTGCTTAGGAGCATCCTCCCCTCTACAATGTCTGTAAATATTTGTAAATGCCACACTAAAGACAATTGTTGTAAAGACTCCATATTTTTAAAATGCATCCATATTTGCCTTACTTTCATTCGATGCTTGACATCAACAGCAAAATGAAGAGATGCAAGGATGACACAGTTGGTTAGCACATTTATACACTAATGACAGTGACAGATAAACATGAAATATGAACATTATGCCAACAGTAAGCCTCAGTTGTGGCAAGGGTAAAATAATTTTTATATGAATTGAGATGTTTCAGAAAGATGTCTCTACTTGCATTAAAGTTAAAGAATACAGATATCAACAGAGATGTTTCTAAATCTATCTATGTATTCGCAGAATAACATCATATTTTTCCAGGAATGATATTCTCTAGGTCCTTCATGGAAATCAGGGATGATTACAGGAAAGTTCTCCCTTGAAGGAACTCATTTTTGCTCAATATTGAGACCTTGAAAAGTACAATATAAAGTTGCTAAAAATGTGTGATTTAAAAGATGTACAGTGGAATCTTCTTGCAGGTTCAAAGCAGAGGCTATTTTGGGAAGGTGAAAAAAAGAAAAGCGTATCGAAGTCTAGGCAGCCTTTGCAGGACTTTATCAGGCTTTTCAGTGGAAAAGAGGAACACTGGTGAGAACACTCACCATTGGCAAATTTGTATGAACAAAAGCTCCCAAAACAGGAAAGCGTGGATGATACTTACAGAACATCAAGTAGTTTAGTTTCCTTGGAGGGGAGGATATCTCAAGGAAGACTGAAAAGTATTTAACTGCTAAGTTGAATAAAGAAAACGATATTGTGTGAAGAATAGCATTCTTCCTACAGGAAGACCAATGTAGCAAGGTGAGACTCTCCGCGCCAGGCAGTGGAGAAGCTCTGTGATGTTTGGATTGAAGATGACCTGTGACACAGTCTGTAAGATCTGTCAATGGGAAGCACCTGTACCTGTTCAGATTTTAACCCCCGCAAAAAAAAGAAAAAAGAAAAAGCCTACTTTCTAAAGGTCCGGGCTATGACAACTGGCCTAGTAGATCTTTTTTCTAGAAAACAAAAGGAAACATGGTTTATCTTGTCAACAGAAAGGGATTGCTTATATTAATTCAGGGTTTAATAGTAAGCTAAGCCTTAGGGAGTTGTTGTCAAGATGAAAAATGCCACAGGAGACCTCCTGGAAAAGGTACTTCTAATGTAAAAGACCTCAGGGAAAGGTTTCTGGGGAATCCATACTTAAATGTCACATCTCCCGCAAGGGTGAAGGGAAAAAAAAAATAACTCTGCTTGAAAAACTGCAAAATATGAATGGCTGGTCAAATATACTTTGTCCTTACTTAAAAAAAAAATAAAAGAAAAGAGAAGGTTGACTCTCCTCCTAGATTTCCAGTCAACTAGCTTCAGTAAATAAACTACTTACTAAAAGAGTGGTGAGGGTATTTTCTCTTTGTTTGATGAGATAGATAAAGCTTGTGGAAATTCCTGAATTCTGAGGGAATTTTTTCATTCTGAATTGGACTGTGGATGATTTAATATGTTGATGCACTATTGCTTTATTCCTTAACAGAGATTCTAAAATATATTATGAATGAAATAATTTGAACTTACTTTCCACTTTTTTTCTGTTCCATTTAGGGAAGACAGAAAGAGAGAGAGAGAGAGAGAGAGAGAGAGAGAGAGAGAGAGAGAGAACCATAGTTTGTTAGCCTTTGCTTATACAGGCTAAGAAGAGAGTGTCTTGACTTAATGGTAGTTTATTACTCTAAATGGATCCAACTCATTTTGATAAACACACAAAACATGAAGGCAAATAAATTAACAAACAGTCCTTGTCACTAGAGGTGCCAGAGGCAGCAAATGATTTAAATTTCTGGACATCCGCTGTACTAGGTAGTTGGAAAGAGCACATTGATTTTGTACTTTCTAGGTTTCATCATACATTGAAGGAGATTGAAAAACTATGATTTTGTTAACACAGAAGTCCAATTTTCATCATCATTTAAGTGAAATTAAAAATTAAGGAATGGATCATCTTTGCATGTGAAACATTCTGTGTGATATTACAGAATATATAAGTTTATGTTGATGAATTCAGAATATGCTAAAGTTCTCTCCAATTCCCTCCCAAGTCTCTCCTTTTTTGAAAAGGAAATACTGACTTGAGAGAGAATAAAGTGAAATATTGATAACAAAAACAGAATATTTCCAGGATATAAGGGAAAAATTTAGGGAAATTGAAAATACAGAAAACAAGGGTACAAGGGTTAGTATGACACAAAATGACATCTAAAATAAAACATGGCTATTTTTGCTCATAGCAGTTCATAGGCAAGGAAACATCTACATTCTTAATCCTTGAACAGTGACTTGGCACTGGGAATAGAACTCAGGACCTTGTGCTTGCCAGGCTGGCCCTTATGCCACTGAGCTATATCCCCAGCTTTTTTTTTTTTTTTTTTTTTTTTAGGGACAGATCATAAAATTGAAGGAAAAAGGGTAAAAATAAATTGTTATAAAAAACTAGAAAAGCTGTATGTAACAGGGCAAAGAGAAAGGCCAGTTACCAACAGTGAAAAGAAGTGAAAGTAGATGAGATGTGAAATCAAGGGATCACATTTTCGAATCATCTTCTACGGCAATTTTAAGAACTACAGAAAAAAGTTTGACCGGACAAAACGTCTAATGTGTTGTGAGCATTCAAAACCAAGCTTCTAAATTTACAAAATCTCAGTATATAGATATGAAATTATCTTTGAAAATGACTAAACACTGAGACATTTTATTTAGTCAACATTTTATAAACTAATACAATCTAAAGGACATAGGTATCCATATAGGTCATAAGTATATCAAATATGGTTGGAATCAATGCAATATAAATTCACTCACTTTCTGCTAGATTTTCACTAAGAAGGATCAACTAGTGGAGCCCAGTCCAGTGTCTGACACAGCAAGCAGTCAATAGCAATTTATTGTGTTACTATTTTAAAAAGTTATCACATCTGCCTTTACAGAGGCGACCCCTCCCTAGCAAATACTGCTTATTTGTTTGCTATGTGTTCTTTAAAAGGGTCACAGTGATGTTATAAGGGACTGACGTCTTTGAAATGGCATTAGTAGACTGCTTAGCATTGTCTCTGTTCATTGTGGTCTTTTAAATGAACCTTTAGTTTCATGGAAACACAGTCATGGTCTAGCTAAAAATTTCAAGTTACAAAGACTAAGAAAATGAAGAAAACTTCCACCATTGAGCAAACTGTATTTGCATCTATAGAATGGATCCCGCTAACTTGCCTCCATGGAAACTGACATTCTTTTCCTTGGTAGGATTCTAGTGATAAAGGAGAGCTGGTTCCACTTCATTCTCTAAGTCAACCAAGCTAGAGAGGTGCCAGGTCCCTCGGTAGCCTTCTCCATCCTGTGTGCATCATGACTTGTGTCTTCCCTCCTCCTTTCATTGGGCTGTTCTACTTTGTGCTGTCTGAGGATGTTGTACTTTCTGAGATGATGTAATACATCTTCTTGGGAAGGTACAAAATATTTATTTCTCTTTTATAAGGCTGCTGGCAGTTTTACTTTGAAACTAAAGACTATTGAAATCATCAAGGTTATTGGAGATGGGAGTATGAGCAGGAGAACAAAAATTCTGTTTTAATATCAGAGCTGATGTCACTGTACTAGGTGATAAATATGCACATTATATTTCTGTCCTAATCAGTTTAAATGTAATTAATGCCTTTTACAAAATACTTGTTTTTTGACAAAACTAAAAACTGAGGAAGTATTTGTCAAATTCCTATTATATACTATGCATTTTAATGCAATGTTTTATTTAACCTTTATAATTCAGGGAGCTAGTATTTATCCCATTTTACAGATGAAGAAATGGTATCAAAAAGCTTGAGAAATATTATGAACACATATCTAAGCATTTACCTTTTCCTTTATAATACATCACTGCCACATAAAAATGAATATCTAATTTAAAGAATATTAATGAACAGATTCCCTCTATTTCAATGTGTTTTTTTCAAGAGAGCAAAAATTATGATTTTGTCACCATGAAAGTGTCTCTTGGTTTCCTCGTTTTATTTGTGCTCTTAAAAATCTTTTTGCATTAGTCATCCTTATTTAAAAAGGAGAAAAATAAATTTACTTCATGTTATTTTAGAGGAATTGTTTCTCTAGAATTGGGGTACTTGGTTCTATAATGCTGTAAATAATTTGCATATATTTACAATTAAATATATTTTCACAAAAAATTTTGAAAAAAGATTACCTGGCTAGACCAGTGTTTTAACAGCAAACCACTGAAGGTCTCTTAACAGTTATATCAACATACTTTAGCCGTCAAAACTTAAGTCCAGTGGCTGTCGAAATATCCCTCTATGTGGACATTTCCTTCTGTTGACCCTTTAAAGACTCATAATAAACTCGCACTGCAGCAAGACATGGCAACAAGAATTCATCTGTATATTTGATTTTTAATTTATTTTCATCATTAATATTTTATAATGCTTTAATATTTAAAATCTTGTAAGTATCTAACAGTGCTGCCATATATAGAGACATGAGTAGCTTCTCCCGGAGTGCGGTCTAAATTATGTTCTCTGGTGAGAATGACTCCACGGTGACTAAGTGCTTACCAGCTCAGGGGACACATACCCCATTTATTTTGTCATCTTACATTTCCTTGTTTTAACAGCTGCTACTTAGTAGTCATATGACTGTGGTGTCAGTGCTCTGTAGGATCAAATATATCAGCACATTTGTTTGTATTTCACCTCTGTGCCATGGGTTTTAATAAGACAAACAGGACCTAGAACTTTTTTCCTGAAAACTGACTCATTATTTTTCAGTTTTGAGTTGGTATTGATATTTTCTTTCTTATTTCTAAGGGGAAAATATTTTATGTGTGGTTGGATTACAAGAATAAAGTCACAAAAGCATTAATCTGTTGGCCTCTCCCTGAGCAATTTAATGGGGAAAGGTTGGAAAGTGTTTAAGAATGGACTGAGTCGTTGGGGCCTCAATATCTCTGCCTCTCCCTCAGAGTGATCTCCAGCTGTATAACTGCCTGAAGAATTGAGTGTTCAAAGAGAGGCACTCAGATTTCATTTATCATAAGTTTAACATTTCATAAAGTAAAACATGTCAGATAAGGGGTTGTCACCTGTCAGATGTCTGGGTATGGCATATCAACATTTTTTATTTAAAAACTAATTAGGATTTCAGACAAGTTTCTGTTACACTGAGAGGCAGCATGATACAGTAAGGGCGAATGGAAAATGCGTGGATCGGGGAGCAAACTGATCCAGGTGTATATGCTTATGTCCCACCTCCTTTAGTTATGGAATGTGACACTGACTTCATTCTCTGAGCTTCAGTGACAAAGAAAGAATAGAACTCATTTGAAGGGTTGTTGAGAGAAATAACACATTAGAAAAAAGGATCCTACACCACAGGTGTGCAAGAACTGGTCTTTTGCCTCCGTTTGATTTCCTCTTCTTCTTTTTAACATACATGCCCTGAGTTCCCAGACACTGTGGATGGGCGTAAGGAGAGAGTGGTAGGCAAAAGCAGATGCCCTGCCTCCTCCCTGGGAGTATACTGTCTGGGAAAGAGAGCTACAGTATCAAGCTACCACACAAAGAGGGACGCCGCCACTGGCCCAGGTAATACAGAAAGGAAGGACAACTAATATCACGTATCAGAAGGGTTCACACCAAGTCAGCCTCAAAGACTTGTAAAGATTCCTCCGAACTTGGAGAGAACAGCAAAGAGATCTGAAGAACAAGTAGGAGATAGTGAGGCAGAGAGAAAACTGAATAGACGTTACCTTCAACATCCCCACTATCACCACTGTCCGCACCATGATAGTATAACCACAAGCTTTTTCTAGTCATTTGTCCAGAGATACGAACTTACCCCAAATTTTACAAGTTACTGAATTTTGCTGTGCAACACATCTTTGGCTTTCCCCCACTTTTCTCTAAGCATTTGGTCTATTCTGGAGGCCACCGATTGACAGTGGTTCTGAAGAGGCTGTTACTGTTCTCCCTTTGGCTTCTTCATTGTTCTAGTGCGATGGGTCTGATACATCTCCATCGCTACTAATGAACCAATGAAAAATCTCTCTATCCTTCAGCAGATTCACATAAATCACTCTGTCCCTCTGGCCAGCTCCAGATGTTCGCTGCATTGTTAACAGTCACCTACTTTTTCCTGCACTAATTTGAAACCAGGAGGGACAGTTAGATCACTGGTGCACGCTCATATGGCTTACTCCTCACCAGACAGGATAAGCCCTCTGCGTGGGGCAGACTCGCAAACAAGCGAGATAGCACTATTTGTCATTGACTACGGAATGTTGGTCGAGGCTGGTGACTTCACAGGTCAGCTATTGCCATATTTCCTGTGCTTGTGAGTAAAGCCCTTATTACTACTTGGATGAAGAGAATAATAAGGAAAATCAGAAGCACGTGACAGTTTTTCTGGCCCAGTTTTCTCTGTCTTATCTCTTTGTACTCATCCAAACACATTGCCAGATATCATCTTTTAAAAGTAGAGTTTTAGAAATGTGACATAACTGGTGTTTAATTGGATGAGCATTTGACAATTTTCTAATTGAATTAAATAAATTAATCAGATTATTTTGTACATAAGTACACCTAAAGCTTTTTGTTCTAGAATTTTTTACTTGTGTATGTATTTGATTATTTTAAAAAAACTCAAGCAAACTTAAAACTATCTCAGTTGCATCAGCGATAATACAAATCAAAATAACATGTGTTTTTGAAGACTAAGAGGAATTTTAATGACCATGAGGTTAACACCACTAGTTTTATAGATGGTTGTACATACTTGGCTGAGCCTACATCACACTACGGGCATTTAAAGGAATTTCCAGGTCTTAGGTTTAGGTGACTGGATGTGATGTGACAGGACTGTTGATGGGTCAGTTACCTAGTTCTAGGAAACTGCTATTCCAGATCCAAGGGTCTGTCACTTTATCTTTGTCAAGGGCTAATTTGAACCTTGGACTATCTAAGAGAGATCTTCAAGCAAGCATAAATTGCACATATTCACTTCATAGATAAGGAAACTGAGGCTCACAATACTGTAGTCCCTTGACTGAGACTTCCTAAGTGGTTTGCACACAGAGCATTGGATTTACTCAGATCAACTGAGTGTTCCCCTTAACACTTTCTGTAAGCAAGGCACTGTACTACAAAGTGAATTAGCAGTAAAATTACAAAGATTTTCTCCCTCAGGACAGGTGTCTTATTTTCCTAATTTCTAACCAGGAGAAGGAATAGAAGGTTTATACTCATCTGTTAAAATTGATCTCAGGTTATTAATATGCTCATTAAAATCTTTACTTTTGTCTTGTTTTTTACAAGATAAGTTTAAAGCCCTTAATTACAATCTGTATGGCTTTTGCGAGTTGGTCTTTGCTTCCTTGCAATTCTGATTCATCTCCCACTACGCTCTTTTTCACTTACCGGGCTGAACCTGTGCAGTGTTCTCTCTGCCTCTATTTGGTATGAGGACTTCTGGATGCCCAGAATCGTATTCTGACTCATTTTTTGGACGTGAATCTTCACACGCTTCTGAAAAGCTGCCCTATCTACTCCCAATTGTGTCATGTGTGTCATATGTCGTTGTAGACCATGCTGACATGTCCTTTATATTCAGAAGTATAATAATTTAGTTATTTATGTAATTATTCACCCAAGATCTGTCTTCATCACCAGACAAAAAATAATCCCCATGAAAGCAGTATCAGGTTTCTTTTTGTCACTGTTGAATCTATCACCCCTAGTGCAGAGAGCAAGCCTGGTTTGTAATTAGTCTCTCAACAGTTACTTGGCGTATGTCTGAATCAGCACATGGATCTCTCTAAGAAAGGCTTGTCCTTGCACCGCTGAATGCCAACTAAAAGTCCACCATGATCCCAAGGGAACATTTTTTCACAATCTCTTTGAAATGCTTTAGGGAGTAATTCTTCATGCATTCATTCACTCACTGATATACATCTACTTATTGCCTCTGACTGAGTATTCAAAACCAAATAATGGCACCCATTGTTCCAAAGCAGTTCACAGTCTTGCTCACTTAGGTACTATTCTTAGAATGTGTGCAGACAGCCATATATGATATGAAGGCTGCAAAACAAAATCTTTCTTCTGAAAAAGATATGATTAAGAGCCTAAAAGCATATCATTTGTTGATATAGTTCTCATCTGGAAATAACAGCATTGTTCTACTTTTGTTGGTAGACTTAAACATTCCATCTGAGAGGAAAATAATAGAAAATTTCAAATATATGAGTGAGAAGAAAATTTATCTCTTAGATGACCTCTGCTTTCTTGTTGCTCACCACTGTTTTTACTAGCAGAACATTTTATCTGGAGAAAAGGGGCTTAGAAAGTTACAGTGGAAGACATGGTATCTATGTAGCATTCCAGAACAATTGCTGCCTCTTGCTGGCAGTTGTTGGAGCAAAAAAAAAAAAAAAAAAAAAAAACATGTGATAGTGGGATAGATCTCCCCAAGAACTGTCTCACATGGGTGTGAGAAAAAACTCGTTGGATTTTACATCTCTGTGTAAAGAGATTGTGTACATCCCCTGCCTAAGTAAGGGAGAACGGCAAAATCATGAACGTGAGGAATCAAATTCAGGGTTATCTTTGTAAGACCGCCATCCATGAATTAGTGAAAAATGCTCAAGCCTTTCCTTGTGCTTTTTAATTTTATCTGGAATATTTAGCTATGTTAACATTCATTTCTCTATTAATGTGGAAGAACTGTGTCTAAGTAACTTAAAAACCTACATTTATAGATCAAGCCTACCATATGTTAAGATTGCATATTTGTTTGGAAAAGTTTTGACTCTAACTTTTTCAAGATTCTGATTGCACTACTAGGTAAACATTTCTTGGTATATCCCCTAAGTATAGAGAAAGCAGGTTGTGATGAAAGTGGTTCTTTCATCCCCAAACACATGAAGTCATGGTGCACATATAGCATGAATGAGTTTATTGTGGATGAGAGCAGTAGATCTGCTCAAGTGCATGTTTATATTTTGTCTGATATGTGAGGCACTTGTTTGTGTGCTTAATGCAGTCATATATAGGCCGATGTCTACACATCCCTTGGAACATGCAGAGATTTTCGCTCATGGGTCAAATCTGTTTGGCTACGTTCCTTGTTTTCATCCTTGATGAAATCTGTGGTCGTCTTTCCCACTCATGCTCTCGCACATGCTTTCTTCAGTTTTTCCTCTTTTTTTCTGTTCATCAACATTTTTCTGTTTGATTTCTTCCTCTAAGAAACCTAAGTTTCTGTAGCAGAGAAAGAAAAATGTTAAATGGGAAAACGTTTTATTGAAGCCTAATTTTCTCTAGTTTTCTAGACTAAAATGTGAAGGTGAAAATATGATTTATATAATTCTTTTTATGTCTTTTTCAGACACCATGCAGTTCAGGCTGGTCTTGAACTCACTCTGTAGCCCAGGCTGGTCTTGAACTTGCAGTGATCCTCCTGCCTCAGCCTCCTGAGTGCTGAGATTACAGGCATATGCCACCTCCCCCAGCCTATTTAGAGAAATTTAGAATTGGATTAAATATACAATCTATCTTCCAAAAATATTTATATCAATGGCTTTTTTCTATCTCAAGAGCAATTTTTCTATGATTTAAAAAGTAAACAACACAAAGTCACATTATATACTAACAAAGGATTTATAACATGCTGGGCTTGCAACATCTTTTTTCTTTATGATCAAATATTTCAGCCAAAGGATTTCTGAGTGAATGGTAACAGCTTTACTGGCTCTAGGTGGGTCAGTTTTTATTTGTAGATCTATTTTGTAGTGTGTAAAGCAAGAAAAGTGGTCTAACCTAATTATCTATAGTTTTTTTCTCTAATGGTGACATTGTCCCTTTTTATACTTGGTTATATGGCATGAGAAGTTATCACTTTCCTAGAAAATGTAAGCAATATAGATACTTGCTTAATGATCGGTTAATCAAACTACACCTTCTTGCTTTAATTAACTAGAAAGACCCTCCTCTAAAATGAAATTTCAGCTTTTCAAAGACAATACCAGAGATCCTATTTAAAAAATGACAATATTTTCTTAAGCAATGCTTCTACCCATCACCTAAATTAAATGATATTGATATGTGAATTCTGAAAACATCTCTCTTTCAGATAAAGATTATTATATATATTAATCATTGCTACCCTTCAATGATAACCATTAATATAACTAAAACCAGGAAGAACAGTTCTTCCGTTACCTGTGCTCTGGGAAGAACGTTTGTAACAGGCTGCCTAAATTAAAAAAAAAATCTTCATACACTTCACTATGATGCCTTAGTAATAAAAACATTCCTGATAAATTTTGGACAATACACCTTTTCTTCTTTTCACTTTCGGGTGGAAAAAAGCAATTCCCTAACTAAATAAAACTGAGATGAAGTGTCTCAAGTCTCCTATCCCTCTATGATTTCCCTCTGCTCTGGTCAGAAATGTACCGAGTTCAAAATCTGGAGAACTAGATTGAGTTGTTTCTGTCTTTCCACACAGTCTAATTCCAGTTATGGAAACCATCTTCCCTTAATTTCCTTTGCATCAAAGCTATGTCCCTTAGCCCCTTGCCTTTCTCCACATGGGAAGTCCTATTCGGTCCTTTTTCTTTTCTTTTCTTTTCTTTTCTTTTCTTTTCTTTTCTTTTCTTTTCAGCACTCCTCATTAGTTTGGAATTTCTGGGCAAGCTGATTTCATGTTGTCCAGACAATGTGGTTTTATTTTGCTCAACATTTGAAAATATTTATTATAGAAGTTATTTCTCATATTTTAGACATACTTTTGAGCTTCCAATATCTCATTAAGCTTTGGGTAAGAACATATAACTAGATTGTTTCACCTCTGAAAATTAGAGGTTACTGAGCTAAGATAACAAACTAATTTCCTTGGTATAGTCAGTATATTATATTTTGTACTTAACAAGCCTTTAAAAATCATAAGTTTATAGATCGAATGAGAATTTTCTGTGAAGTAGAGTGCGGTACAGTATAAATAGTATTAGATATGTACTAAACTGATTTTATTACTATTGAGAATTCAGAATGCACTTCTGTGCCTCAAAGGAACCATTATGAACACTAATTATTGTTGTACACTGCAGAAATCATGGTTAGAAGAGGTTTCTTTTGATAGAAAGGCAGATAAATCAACTTCCCTGTAGTTAATTCCTTAGATGGTGCATAATCCTTTTATGCAAATTCTGATCTTCCTGCAGTTTACATTGAGGTTTAAGCTCCAACAGAGTTATGATGTGTGAAAGAAAATTCAAAGCTAAAAAAGTTCTTTGTAATCTTCCTGACCCTGGGATCATTAGAAAATTTCAGCACCACTAAGCTGCTGGTAGAAAGAACAGTGCTTTTGAAGAGCTAACTATGGCAGTGGGGCAACAATCACATTAAGAATAATAGTTCCAGAAGAACTTCTTTCAAACAACAATTGGGAAGCCAGGTATTCAGCTGTATGTCAAATGTGTTCCTTGGCACGTGTTTTCTGCTCACAAACTATAGATGCAGAATTTCAGGTTTAAAAATACTATTCAAGATTCACCAGAAGAGGAGTATGTCCACAATAAGGCTGACTAGCTTTACTGCATATATTTGTGCAAGGACAGGCGATTTGCTGTTGTAAATGATTCAATTTCATGATCCAAGTTCAATGACTTAAATTGCATTCATTTTTACTTGTTGCTATTCCACAGAGGATCACAACACATCTGATATGTTTGTTAATTATCCGATATACATAAACATAGGATAGTCATAAGATTAATTTACTCTAACACATATGTTAATTCTCTAGACAGTAACAAATGGTCTTTACTTTAGTCTATCTTTATTTGCTATATGTTTTGAAAAAGTAAGAACGTATGAGTGCAGTTATCATTTCTCCCTAATGTAATCATTTATAGCCACATATCAAATTTAATCAGGCCTTCATCTCTGTCAGCAAGCCAATCAAGTCTCAAAGATAGAATACTAAGAAGGAGATTCCTATACAAGTTGTCAACAGTCTAGATAAGAAAGTCAGCAATTTTGTTCCATACAAGAAAAGATGAGCATATACTTAAACAGAGACAGAAGTAAAATCATGAAGCTGTGAAAGTTTAAGGAGGCTGTGGAACAGAGCAGGATAATAGCTGTAAAGCACTCTTGCAGCCACTGTGCTAAGAGACACATATTATGCTTCCCACAACCCTATTTCAAGTTGAGTTTAGCTTTTCTGTTTTATATACAGGAAGCAAAATATTAAGAGAATAAAGAACTTGAATGTATTAATGCAATCAGTAAGTTGTTAAGGTATGATTTGAATCTTGTTCTGGCTTCAAAGCCAGTATTTATTAAAACACTTTGCCCTACTGTTAGTTGTTCAACACGGTGAGAGAAGAGAGTTATGGGGAAAGTGGCAGAATCACATCTTTTACTTTGTCTTCATTACTTTCCTGGTCACTGAGACACAACACCCAATACCCCCAGCTCTAAAGAGAAATGGTTCACTTTGGCTCACAGTTTATAGAGTCCAGTCCATGGTGGGCTGACTTCAAGACAGGACAGCATGGCAGCAGGACATGGCAGAGAAGAAACAGCGTGGCAATCAGAGAGTGACCAAGGGAGGGAGATGAAACTTTAGGGGCTGGATCCCCACTGATGAGTTCCACATCCCCATGATACAGTCACCTCCCCAAAGCCCCACTATGAGGGAATGCATCTTCGAGGGGACATCTGGATATAAACCACAGCAACAAGGTGGAGGAGAATGTAACATAGCACAACCACTATGGAAGTTACTATGGAGATTCCTCAAAGAACTAAAAAGAAAAATCACATTTGACCCAACTATTCCTCTTTGAAGTATCTTCCTGAAAGAGTTAAAGACATCATATTACAATGTATATACATACCTCTGTTTATAGCATCACCGTTCATAATAGCTAAATCCTGGAAGCCATCTGTATGCCCATCAGCAGATAAATTGGTTAGGAAATTATGATACTTATACATAATGGAGTACTATTCTGCCATAAAAAAGTATTAAATTGAGTCATATAGTGTGAAGCTGAATATAAAGTTCAGACATATAAAGTAGCTAAATGGTGCACCTTGAGGCCATAATGCTCAATTAAATAAACCTTACACAAGCTTGAATATCACATGGTTTGTCTTAGCTATGAAACCCAAACAGAAGTAAACAGCAAAATAAAAGACAGATAATAGGAAGTAGGGAAACAGACCCTTTGCAACAAGGAGTGAGACTGAGAGGGTGAGGAAAGGGGAAAGAAGGGGAGTGAGGGAGATGCAAAAAGAATTACGATGTGTTATACATATGCACCAACTCCCCATAAAGACCATGATCGTGTACTGCAAACATGTACTAATACAAATAAAACTGAAAGTAAAATTTAATAAAATGTCAATGCCAGAAATTAAGAATAAAAATTAGAAAATAAAAACCTTAATGGATTCTTTACAGTTTTGCTGTTGGCTTTGTTCTGTTTTGATGGTAATGGGGATTGAACCCAAAGCCTTGGCGCTGAACTACATCCCAGAACTTTTTATGTTTTACTCTGAGACACCTTCTTGCTCAGTCACTAAGTTGTTAAGAGTGGGTTTGAACTTGTGATCCCTCTTCCTTAGCCTCCAAAACTGTACATTGAATTGTTTTAACGCTCAAACATTCAGTCATGAATGGAAGTTACATCTTTTTTTCAGATTACCGAGTGACAGATTACATATCCTTTCTGGTTCTCAAAATATAGACTCATATTCTTGATTTGAGTTTTAAATGGGGAACTGAGAGTGGGTGCTGCCCTTGTGCACGCTGCAAATGCACTGGCAAGGCTTTACCACTGAGTCACGTTCCCAGCTCTTGATTTTACTTCTTATACGACAGTTTTTAATATGTAGACTGAACCCTTTCTTTTTGTCCTACACACTCTTTTAGTCATTCTTTCCTACAAGTATACCCCATAATTCATCATGAGCAGAAGCCCATCCATGATTTTGCTTTCAAGTATTCCATTGTCACTGGGTGTGGTGCCACATGCCTGTAATCCCAACACTTGAGGGGCTGAGGTAGGACAATCATTGAGAGTTGGAAACCAGTCTGGGCTACAAAGTGAGCTCAAGGCCAGCCTGAACTGCATAGCAAGACCTTATCTCAAAAAGACAAAAAACAAAAAGAAAAATAAACCCCAAAACCAAAAACCCAATAAAGTCAAGTATCTTATTATCCAAGCAACAGTTACCTTTTCCTAGCCCAGGCTCTGTATCCCCAAACTGACATATTCTTTAGTCTTACCAGTGTGTAATGAACCAACCAACGTCCCTTTATTTCATATCCCATTAATCATTCTCTTCTCTGTTTGGAAAACTTAAAACAGTGCTTGTTTTCCCTTACATATACTTACACTTAATTGCGTTCATCCTCTATTTTCCTTATACTTGATCACCTGCTTCTCTCCTTCTTCTGCTAAATGCGGCAGAAAAATCCGAACCATAGTGAGTGGCCACCATTTGGAATACACTTGCAGTTTCCTGTGACTCTAAGAGTCCTGTGATTCTATTAAAAAGCCCCTATTCTTCCTCCTCTTTCCCCAGTGAAATTGTCTTTCTCAAATCTTCAGAACGACCTCCTCAGTCATTACTATAGCAGGAGTGGGCAGACAGGCCACCAAAATCCAGTACTATGCCTGTTTGAAGAAGGAGCAGCAAGGTTGGTTTACTCTTCAAGTAACAAGTACATTGTCCCCATTTTCGTAGGCAGATGAATGAGATGAGCTAGTGATAGGAGAGGAAGTCCAAACCAAGACTCAAAGATAGAAAGCAACGTGAATTTGCTTTTGTTTTTCTCAGATTCATTTCTTGAGGCTTCTTTGTTTTCAAAAATACGTACTGAAGTTTACATGGATCATTATATGAGATGTGCAATCAAATATTTTTTGAGTACTAAAAGAAGTACTAAAAATAGCCAATGTCTGGATACTTATCAAACTTTGAAAATGAATAGGATAGACAGAATGTGTTTTCCTTAAAATACTTACGCTAAAACTTTAACCATCAGGCTGACTAAATTCAGAGATAGCATTTTTAGAAGATTATATCAAGAAATAAAAGTGGTATTCTTTTTGATACTATTGGGGATGATAACAGAATTGAGGTGTATTAAGGTATATACACCAACTCCCAACGGGGAATGTAATCACTCTTTAATGTAAACATGTACTAATAAAAAGATCCCTAAAAACAGAAAGGAAGAAATAAAGAGGAAGAAACAGAGATCTCCTATTCCCTACATATTCATGGGATTATCAAAGGCAGTTGAATACATAATGTTGGCTGTCTATAGAAGGGAAAAGAGGGGCTGGGGGTATAGCTTAGTGTAATAAGCTCCTGTTTGGCAAGCACAAGGTCCTGAGTTCAATCCCTGGTGCCGCAAGAAAAAAAAAAAAAAAAAAGAAGGAAAAATGAATCAGGTTGCATCTTGATCTTGTATTTTCCAGCTTCCAGAACTATGAAAAATAAATTTGTGTTCTTTAAGCCATGCAGTCTTTGTTGTGGCAACGTTCAAAGAATAAGACAACAGATTCATAATAATTTATTATATTATGATCTCTAATGATCTATATTTTGAAAATAGGAATCATTTTGTTTGAATTTTCAATGTGAATAGGTTTTTGTTTGAAGTTAGAAAACCTCAGTCGACATGATCTTAAAGTTTTTCACTAATCTACCACACATAGTACTTTAAAGCCCACAAGAGAAAGCCCAAATTGTGTAGCCAACCAGATTTTTCCCATCAGTGCCAAATCAGTTTTTCTAGAAATGCTACTCACTGTTATCTGTAGCATACCTTTATAGGTCAACTAGACACCAATTGTGTATCACCAAGACACTCCCTCTCCATTTATATTTGTAATGATTATTTAAGCTCTGTTTTATTTTCTGTTAAAATAATGTAAAATAGATAACTAAATGGATACTCAGCTATATGCAGCTAAATAAATGAAGAGTATTTAAGTTGTGATGACAGCCATTAATGTTTCCTTCTTAGGGTACTGGGAATAACTTTAAATCAATACAGCTATGGGATTACTTCCAATAGAACTTAAGCCTTTCCCAGAACTCATGCCAAGAGGTCCACTGGTATAGGATGCCCCCTACTTTCAGTGCTTTTCTTGATGAATTCTCATTTTCTATTCCACATTTTCCCCTTTCCCATCCCTTCATTTTCACACATAACCAGGACCTTAATTTTAACCCAACAGTATACATTTCTTATTCACGTAAGTATAACCAAACTTGAGTAAGTTTGAAATGTTTGGCTTAAAAGTTAATGTTTCAACCTAGTAAGATGGCACATGTTTGTGATCCCAGTATTATGGGAGACTGAGGCAGGAGAGTGGATTCAAGTGTGTTCCCAGCTTCGGCAGCATATCACATTAGTACAACTCTGTCTCAAAATAAATTTAAAACTCAAGAAATGGTCTTTGAGGTAGGTCAGTGTGAGGGCCCTGAGTTTAATCCCCCATCCTGCAAGGAAAAGAGAAGGGGAAGAAGAAGGAGGATAAGGGGGGAGGAAAAGAGAGGAGAGGAAGAAGAGGGAAGAATTAATCTGAATTTTTAAGTATCTTGTCTTTTCTACAGTAAAAACCCATTTCAGGAATCACTACATATCCACCATACACTTACATAAGTTTTTATAACTTCATAATATTTCTCAACAAAGATAAACCACAACTTATTCAACAATTTCCTTATAGAAAAATATTCAAATTTTTTAAGAGTTTCACACAACATGGTGAGGCAGTAAATATTTTTTCATAAGGAAGTGGTTTTATTTTTATTGGAATGGAATCATTGGTGAGTGTCTTTAATTTCAGCATTTTTTTCACACTGCTTTCCAGAGCTTGTGGCAGGTTCTTTTTTTTTTTTTTTTTCTGTTTTAATACAGTTCAGGTTGGCCTTGAGCTCACTTTGCAGCCCAGGCTGGTCTTGAACTCTCAATGATCCTCCGGCCTCAGCTTCCCAAATGCTGGGAATACAGACATGCCCCACCATGCCCAGCTCATGGCAGGTTCTTTGAGGTTCTCTAAGCCATGAGTGAAAGTGCTGTAATACACGGAAGAATCTGAAGTATTACATATTTTTGGCCAAGGCTCATCCAGTGGGGAAAGAAGTCCTATCATACAATTACTTTTAGTTATATTTTCTTCATGCCGTCAGATGAGTCATCATATTTCTATGTAGCTATTTCTGTTTAGATTTGTTACATAAATTTTTACTTTTTTCCTTTTTTATTTATTGGGATACCTGCTTTTTTTTTTTTTTTGTACCAGGAATTGAACTCAGGATCTTGTGCTCTCCAGGAAGGTGCTGTACCACTGAGCTGTATCCCCAGCTCTACTGGGATATCAACTCTTCTATTGGTTTTTAAAATCTTTTAGTTTATGTTTATAATAACACTGTTTAATCTGTATCACACATATTTGTTTCCTAGCTTCTCATTTGCTTATTGACTGCTTAAGACATATATTCCACATACAAAATTTGAAAGTATAGGTAGTAGGTATATCCATCATTCTGCATAAATTCTGTGTTGCTCATAACAAACTCTAAAATATATAGGTTGTATATACCTCTCCATGGTCTTTAAAGATTTTATTATTTCATAATTAAAACTTTCATCAACTATAATTGCATGAAACCAAGATCTAATGTATTTTCTTCCATTGAATAGTCAGTTACAACATGTATTTTCTAAATTAGAGCATATTCTTTAAATAAATATAAATATCTTTTTAGTGACCCATTATGTTCCATAATGCATTATGGTTTATTTCTGAGCCATGTGTACTTTTCTGCCAGTAGGTTTAAATTTTTGCATTCAAACAGTATGTTGTTTTTCACTGGTTGGAAGTCTATTTTCTTGGTCTGAGACCAATAGATCCTATTGTTACTTCTGTGAAAATAAAGACCACTTCCTACCTTGAATTATATTTGTATGTATATAGGTGTATCTGTATGCACAAGTATGTATATATGTGTGTGTGTATTTGCATCTTCTTAATTTGAAGAGAAAAATCTAATACAATATACCTTCACATTTTAATAGTGTCATGAGAAATTTAGAAACCTCTTACATAAATGAATGTATATAATAGTGAATTTCTGCATGAATACACTAGTGAATGAACAAATTATAAAAATCTGTGTAGTTTTTTTTACAATTTTAGAATACTGAAGTGAAGAAGCTTATGGCCAAGGTGAACTTGGGTTTTATTCTTGTTTTAGTAAAGAAGTTCTTTCTCAATGGATGAATTGAGGAAAGAGCAAAAATGTATATACTTAATATCTTTGTTTTATTCATAGATTCAGAAATTCAGCCTATATCTTTGATATAGCTCGTTGCATTGCATGGTTCAGTTTAATGTAGTTTTATTTAGTACCTTTATCTATTTATTAAGGCCATGGATGACACACAGAAGTTCACAGCTCTGCAAAATCTTGGAGAGTGTGAAGTTATTAACCCAAATCAGAGAAAAGTATATAAAAGCCAGTTTATTGGTATATTGTCCTTTATCACAACTTTTGAGGTGCTGATTTTGCTATAACACAGAGGGTTAACAATAACAGTACTTACCAGAAATAATATTTCTGATTTGTTAATGTGCTGGTATCACACAAAACAAGTATTCAAGACAGCAAAGTGAAGCAATTAACAGATGTTTATGTAAAGCTACCTAAGACATTCAACTTTAACTCTGGGCCTATAAAAATGTTTCGAGGAACTTAGTGCCAGCCTCTGGGTAAGATAAAAAGAACCCTGCTTCATGTCCATCTGTTTTGGGTAGTGCAGTAAGAAATGATGAGAGCTGCGCCAGCCTCACCCTTTTTGCTACAGTGTGTTCTCCCTTTATACTCAGCATATAAACTGAATATCAGCTGATAAGCAACAACTTTCAATACTCAAACATAATAACAAATACTGAGATACAGTTATCATGAGACTAAGCCACCTGAATTTCTTGGTCCAGCAGAGAACTAAAAACCCATGGAATGACCCAGTATTTTCTCATCTGATGAAATGAGAAAAAAGCTGTCTCTCTGCAGGTTGGCAAGGGTCACAAACTAGCAAGAAATGTTGGTCAGATAAGTTTCATTTAGTGGCTATGACAGATGATTGGGGATAAAATGTCAGGGAACCAATGTCAACAATTGAATGGCCAATCAAAATACAGTATAGTTAAATTTTGACAAAAGCTGGGAAAATGGATGAGACAAGTAGGTTGCTATGGTTCATGCAACGTACGTATCCTTTACATATTAATTCATTGTGGGCACCTTACTCTGAGATTTCTTTTTAAAATAAATCTTAGCATTTCTGAGACCAGGGATATCTGCAATAAAGTACAATGGATTTCTTTAGCCCTCTGGATTTCCAACAGAATTGTTTCTTCTAGCCCTGGGGTGCCACAAGTTTGCAGTGGATACCAGCATGGCCATGGCTCCTGCGTACTCAAAGATGCTCTTTCCCTGTAGACTTCTTACCATGAGCAAATCCCTGACGTAAATCCAATCTCATAAAATTGATCCAAGACTCATCAGTCGAATATCAAAGTCTTTAGTGAAATTGTAGCACTTAGCTGAGAGAGACATCTAGTTCTCAGGATTTCAACACAGAGAAATAATCCAAGGAGGCAATTGAAGAGCTAAGAGAGGTTGTGGGGCGAAATGTCATATATCTCATTAGTAATTTTAGTTGTCATCAGGAATTTTGAATCTTTATTCTAGGTCCATCTGATTATTCCATTTCTTTCATTGAGGTGGTGAAAAAGCCAAAGGGGGCTTGGGTGCATTTGAGGTTAGAGGAGAGAGGCCAGAAAGCGACCACTGTGACAAGCACAGACACGAATGATGGAAGGACAGTGTTGTTGATGAGCTTCAGAGAATCAGAATCTCTGGTCACCCAACCCTGTGTCTAAGATGCTTTCTTAATCACAAAGTGCTCTTTTCGTTTTTCAGCAAAGGGAAAAGCAGTCTACATTAACAGTGGTTTTCACAAAATGGGATTCATAATAAAAGTATAAATATCTGTGCCTTTTAAATGATCAAGAGAAATGGACAACAAAGTATGTGATTAAAATCTGAGATGAAATATATGGTAGCTCTACAAAATATGCAAATAATATGATCTTTTTCTTCATTTACTATGTCTTAATGGTGGGGGGGAATAGTGTACTTCCAAATGATG
The DNA here is from genome assembly GCA_004027595.1 of Dinomys branickii. Lineage (NCBI taxonomy): Eukaryota > Metazoa > Chordata > Mammalia > Rodentia > Dinomyidae > Dinomys > Dinomys branickii. The sequence goes on along the minus strand of PVLD010000444.1, from coordinate 245,583 downwards.
CTAAAAAGAAACTGTTTTATTATGTTTACTGCACAATGGGCCTGCCTAAGGCATTCTCTAGTTATGTTATACATTATTAACTGTTATAAACCATTACTCGGAATAGCACCCAAGTGGCCTGAAAGTTAATGCATCTCTCCAAGTGCTTAGTTCACTAAGAGAGAGCAACTTAGACATGGAAAGCGATTGCTTATCCATTCATTGACTGTGATTCTGCCAAGATTAGGATAAAGTTTAGAATGTGTCGGGAACATGTCAAGAAATATAAAAGGAGTAAAAAGAAAAAGGGTTAAACTTGTTAAAACAGAAACAATGAACACTAATGTTATGAGACTCTAGGCTATTCCCTTCCATAATTATTGTGGAATTCTCCAAGCAATAGGACTATGTAAATTTGTCCCTGGTTCATACAGATGGAAACACATGCACACCACAAACACACACACACACACACACACACACACACACATGCGCGCGCGCGCGCGCACGCGAGTTTTTGATGACCTTGAGATGCATGATTTTACATTTCTCTGTCCAGCAATCTTTCCTCTGCTACAATTGCTAATAATTAACTGAAATGAGCAGAGCTTGGGAAGCTATTTCCTTTTCTCTTGTTCCCCAGTCTATTGAACTTCTAGGTCAAAAAATTTGTCTACACCTCATCTACTTCTAAGGACAGAAATGATTAACTCTTGATTACTTATGAACGTTACTTTAACACATGATATAAAGGAAGAAGCGCCCCCTACCCACTTCGTGGTCCCTCTTTCCACTAGAGTCTGTGAATGCATATTGCTTTCTCTGACTGAACTTATTTGCTCACCGTAAAGACATTTATTCATATATTTGCTCCGTGCCCAACACTGACAAGGGCAGGGGAGAAAGAAGATATATCTTGTCCCTTTAAAAATGGGCAGCACAGTGGAGAGTCACAATGCTGGTTTACTTTTTTATTGTAACTATAATTTTAGTTTGAGAAGACAACTGTAAGATTTTAGCTTTCTCTAAAAGATCATTTATATACCTTAAAAAATCATTCATTATGAATGTTTTGTCTAGACCTAGGGAATTATTTTTTGATACTGTGCAGTTCCTCATTTAATTGATTGGCTGGGACTAGAATTGTCCCCTTCTGTCAACTTCCTAGTGGACTCCCTTCTCTTTCATGACTTAGGATACAAGAAAGAGAGAAAATGAGAGGAAGAAAAGAAACTAGAAAGAGGAACACAAGAAATGAAAGAGAGACAAAAAGAAAGGTGTGAGAACAGAAAGAGAAACATCAAAAATGTTAAATAAAGAAGCAGTCTTACTGCTCAGTTATCATTTCCCACATTCAGTGCAGACAATGTTTCTGTGGGATAAAACCACTTATACCCAAATATTTGTAAGAAAGCCTTTACTGTGTTTAATAAGCTAACAAATACTTGAGACACTGCATTTAAGAAATTAGAAAATTCTATTCATCTTCTCTTTGAAAATTTTTCCTTAGGCATCATTAATCTGAAATGGCCTGTGGAATTTTGATATCTTCAAAGATGAATTTTAAACAAACAGCAAATCTCTACATTTCATAATAAAGACTTGTTTAAAAGGAACTCAAATAGTGCAGTAGAGAGTTTAAAACAGTTTAAAACAGTTTAAACTTGGTGTGAAGGCACACACACATAATCTCAGCACACTGGGATATTGAGACAGAAGGATTGTAAGTTCAAATCCAACCTGGGCCACTTACAGAGACACTGTCTTAATATAAAAAAAATTTTTTTTTTTAAATAGGAGGCTAAAAATATAGCACAGTGCAAAGGCAATGGGTTCAATCCCTGGTGTGACAAAAGGGAAAAAAAGAATCCTGTGGTCACCAAAAATATACATTTGATAATATCTAATATTTTCTTTGGTGTGGAGGCATGGTTTGCAGAGAGGAGATGATAATTACACTGTTTGATCAGACCTTCTTTACATTTCGCATTTGCCATACAGACCAAAAACAGACTGATATTCTATTTGTAGGGTTGTAACTAGGAGAAGGCATTACTAAGCCCTGTTCCGCTTACCTGCTGGTTACGCAGGTGAGAGCAGAGCCAGAATGGAGAGAATGGCTGTTTCACTGGCCTAAAGGTCTGTCAGGTGGGAGATGTTCTTGTTCTACGAGGCCCGGAGGAGACAGCAGAAACACTGAGAAGTATGGTCCTGCTACCTTTGCAGTAGTCCTTCTCACAGTCATGAATGCTAATCAGAGACTGGGCTAATCTGAAAGTTTTAATGCTGCTTTACCATTAGTGACAGCTAGTTTAGCCTCAGGACTACTTAGTAAGACTACCCTTAGAAGTATGCACTCACAGAGGTAGGCAGGTAGTTCAATCAAGCAATTTCTATGTCTTTTTTGCTCCAAATATGAATAGAACATATGCAGAGTTCTCCAGCCTATGGGTAGACATACCTAATAAAAAATATCTTAGTATGGGGCTGGGGATATAGCTCAGTGGAATAAGCGCTTGCCTAGCAAGCACAGGGTCCTGAGTTTGATCCCCAGTACCACAAAAAAAAAAAAAATCTTAGTCTGATTTTCGTAGAATAAATTTTATTACCTTATGTCATCAAACTACCAGACATGTACAATTTCTTTATATTACCTGGGTGCCCTTTGATATTTCTTCATGAATATTTTCTGCATCTTATTCATTAGAAAGGAAACATCCTTGTGTTCACATTAGGCCTTAAAGATTAATAAATGAGAAGATGTTCCTGGAACTGCACATGGGGATGTGTGTGTGTATACATTTATAAAGACAAGTTGATTGCTCAGGAAAAGAATTATTTCGGGCTCACAAAATTCATCTGGGTCAAAATAATGGAAAGAAAACTCCATCTTCTGGACAGCAAAAATAATTCTCAAAATAGGCACAAGCTCTTTCTATGCTTTGACCTAACCAGACTGAAGGAAACCAATGGTCCTCTCTCTGAGGGACAGTAAAGTGATAGGCAAAGAAGGAAAGAAACTTGACCAGTAGGGCCATAAAAAAAATAAAAATAAAAAAAAAAATAACTGAAATCCTTTCTATCCCACCTATTCCAAAGTTGGAATCTTTCTTCCTACACACTCTTCTTTTTCTAGAACATAAATGATCCAACTAGTGGCTTGGAAAGAATTGCAATCATCCCCTGGAGAATCATCCGCAATCTTTCAAGCTGTGCGTCCCATCTCAGTCTGTAGCTTTGAACACTGTCCAGTTTCCTCCAGTAACTGGAGCTTCAGGATGGGCTGCCATCACGGAGAGCCCTAGGGACATTGTCTACCGCACTTTTATTCTCTGCTCCCACACAGAAATAGGATGAGTTTCATTTTCTTTCTACTCATTTTACTCTGATGCATATTTATTTAATTCAAGGGTCTCTTCCCTGAATTCCTTAAAGTCCCGCATATCCTTTATAGCCTCAGGAGGCAGTGTCTACAGTTGTTGCCGGAGTACCTCAGGGAGGAAAGCATTTCTATTTTCTAAGTCCCTATCAGTGATTATTACACACATGTACACAAAGATACTTGAAATCTTTTACTTTTGCTTTGTCTTCTTTTCCTCATACCTTTTGTCATTCTTCCTTATTTTTCTTTCTCTTCTTCCCGTTATTAATAGTAGTGGCAGTTAATTGGTTGTATCAGAAGCTACTAATTGAATACCATGTTAAGTATGTACTTATCACCTTACAAACATTTTATATGATCCTAAATATAGCACTACAGGGTTACTATCCTTCCACCGTATGTGAGTGGAAACAAAGGAAAAGAGGTCAGTCAGTGGGAAGAGCTGGAACCTCACCCTGGAATATTTTAAGAATCAGGATAATAGTGAGTCTAAGGATATTCATAGTTTGTTAAGTTAGGAGAAATGGTCACAATTGTACTTTGACAGGAATAAAGAGAAATTTATTTTTGTATAAATAAATAACAGCTATTCTCATTTTGCAGTATAGTAATGGTTGTAAAGCAAGATCAGGTTTAGACTAACATATTATGGCTAATAACAGTATAATTAAGGAATTCATGAATTAATATGAAAATTGATTTTATAAAATTTGTATCTAGATAAGTGGTTTTGTAAATTTTATTAAAAATTATCGGCTGCATTTATCTCCCAAATTATCTTCTGTCATTGATGGGCTATTCTCTAGATTAGTAACGATAAAATAGTAATTACTGTTTATCTTGAGAGGGTACTTTAAATGTCAAATCAAAGTAGCTATACATGCTTAATGTGTAATTATAATGTGGAAATAAATTAATAACCTGAAAAAACAAAAGAAGCTAGTGGTATAGTTTCCTTCAATAAGTAAAGAATATTTGTCTTCTCCTAAACACGGAACCAGAAACATGAAACTGCTACTTAAAGCAACGCTTTAACTTGAAAGGAATTCCTTAAGCTCGATGACCAAATTACATTGTTTCTGTAAGGGTCTCTAACACATACCGGGTACATTATTGTTTGACATAAATTGATAGACAAGAAATGAGCAATACAAATTGATAACTCACTTGTACTCAGACTAAATTTATTACTATGGGGTGGAAATGCTGTTCAAACTCTTGGAAGGTACACTGATATTTTTGAGGGTAACAGGTGTTTTTATCTGAAAGCAATTCAAAAAGAAAATGATTCAAAGAGTTTAAAACACTGACCTTTCAATACATACCCATGGTAAATTTATTTACTTTAAATAAGGAAGATAATTCATTAATTTATACAATCTGACATATATTACATGAAATTATATATGTATATTCTCCAACTGCCCATTATTTATTAAGTAAAATGAGTACACCTAGAGTAAACAACGCTTCATTCCATTTGGAGCAAGCTTTCTAAGAAACATGTCAGTTGTTACTCTAATTTGCAAATTTTAAATTTCATCAAGATAAGTAATAATTTTCACATCTAGAGCTGGTCTAGAAAGAGAAAGCCATTGTCAAAATCTCAGTTATAAATCTTCATATTTAGATGTAATTGCTTCCTTCAGCCTTTCAGTTTCTAACTTGGGATAGCTAATTTTTTAAGTTTTATTTTAAGTAACTTCCTTTGCAAATGTAAAGATCAAATTTATTTAAACGGTTTAGGTCATTTCAGTATTTACTAATTACTGTTATTAATTGGAAACAAGTTTCTAATATTGATTCATATTTTTTCCTATTTGAAATTCTCTCAAACTCACACATAGCCATGAAATGCTCAATCTATTTAATTTAGAAGCTGGAAATTAGGAAACTGTACATATCTGTATCATATACTTGTCTATACATATATGTATGTCTCACTATACTTATGTTTGATCAAAAGAGGGATTAATGTTGAGAGAAAAGTAATTCATTGCATTTTGGAGAATATATCATCAAATTATTGCTCTGTGAGCGCAGAAATAATCTTTGTGAAGCTCTTCTCTAAGCAAGAATAGATGCATCCAGCCAGGCGTGGTGGTGCACGCCTGCAGTTTGAGCACTTTGGAGGCTGAGCAGGAAGAAGCCAGGAGTTTAGTGCCACCCTGAACTACAGTGAGAACCTGTTTCAAAAGCAAGCAAACAAACAAGATCAGTTACATTTGCCATCTGTCAATTGCTTGAGAGGGAACAACAGGAACTGAGTTTAACTGCTGAGGTAATTTACCAGCTAAGTAGGTTATTAATGAATCAAAATCATGGTAAATTGCCTAGTGTGCATTGGCCTTTGAATCTTGAGTTTTCATCTCCATCACACCCCTTTAAAAAAATGAAAGACTTGGTATGATTACCTTCCCCCAGTGTTGTAGGTTGAACGCAGGACCTTCGTGCTGAGCTATAACCTGAAGCCTGTGTAAAATGTTGAGACGGTTTCCTTAAAAAACTAAATTCCCCAGATTGGACTCGATTTTGCGGCCCTCTTTCCTCAGCCTCCCCGAGTACTGGGATTGCAAATGTGTGCCACCACACCCAGCTTCAGTTTGCACTTCATATTTTACATGCACCAAATAGCTCTTCAGATTAACTTTTCATTAGTTCCTCCTAGGACTTTGTATGGGAAAATACTCTTTCTCCCCAATTGTATTTTTCTTTTAATTAGTTTTTATCCTTTTACTTATCAAACACATACAGTAGCCAACCAGATAAGCTTGGGGTCCTTAAAGTAATTACTGAATTATTGTCAAAAACAAAACAACAGCCTCAAAAACAATAGTAAGCTTTTAATTGACTGAGATGAGTTTCTGTTACCCTCTAAATATTCAGGGCCCAGAAAGCCCAAATTAAGACCTCACATTTCTGGTAATAGAATACTCAGCCAGTACATCTAACATTCTAGTTCAAAGCTGATCCTCACGGATTCCTAGTTTCTTTGAGAATGCTACGTCATGACAAAGAAAATGGGCTGTGGAGTGAGAGGTAGTTGACTCACAGCTCTGGCCAAGGACATGTAAGAAAGAAACAGCTGGGGATAAATTTACTGATTTTTCTAAGTCTCAGTTTTCTCATTATTTCATCTGTGAAATGGGAATGGTAGTGTTCCTCCCACAGAAGACTTAAGGACGGTGAACAAGCTATGCATGTATTTCAATTAGCAGACAGTAAGCACTTGGCAGAATGAAAACTAAGTGCTGTTTTTTTCATTTTGCCATGAAGGTCCCTTCAACATTGATAGCATAGTTTGTCAGTTAGAAATGTACTGTAAATGCTCTGAATTCAGAGTCCATCCGGTTTCTGCAGTAGAAACACTTTGTTCTTTGTTTCCTTGGCTTAGAGTTTTCTTACCTGTCTCTCACCTCCCCGAATCCCTATGACTTCCCAGCTTCATCTCCAATGCACTTCCTCAAACAGGCTTTCACGGTGAGCCTCACAGAGCAGTTACTCTGCCTTTCTCTCCCTTCCCACAGTATCTCCCACTTTTCACATGAACATTCTTTGTGTTGATCATCTTGATTGTAAATTGTGCCCAGGTCTGCCTTCCCCTACATCATGAGACCTGAGAAAAGATGAGGAATAGTAGGATGCAATTCTTGTGAAGAGTAGGTTCTTAACAAAATTCTGTGGAGTTGATTCAAACTCAATAGAAAATGAGGAGCAGCCTTCCTTTTGTGACTCATCTTAATTTTGCAAGATTATGCCACCATTTAAAGTTAACTCTGTAAACTGCAATACAAATGCAATGATTAGGGTATCTGAGTATATTGAAGAATTTCATAATTTGAGAAAAATGTAGAGGAAGTAATTTTCTTGACTGAAAAGCAGTGATAAATCCTCTCGTTTTTAATTGATGGGGCTAGGTAAATACTCTTTGAATAAGTAAGTACTCAAGAGAGTGACTAACAACATGAATTGTACAAGGATTCTACGTGGCACTACATTTTTAAAATTAGAGCTAGTATACACAGAAAATTGGAAATTAACCATTCATCTATTCATTTAAAAAATTATTGATCTCTTATCTTGACTTTAGGATCTGAAGGATTAAGACTCCCTCCAATATAACAATATTCTGAAAACATAATATCAAGATTGGAGCTCTTTGTTAGTATATTTCTGTCAGCTTTTCATATGAAGAAATGTTGGAATATGTTAAAGAAATTTGTTAGCCTATGAAGTATTATAATGTGGAATATTTTGGAAAGAATCTGCACAAGCAAATTAAACATAATTATAATATATGCCTATGTAAACATATATATATATACACACATATACTCAAAAGAGTTGAACTCTCTAGTTTAATATATTATAGTTAAATTGCAGTCCTTTAAAATTTTGAATATAACCAAAAAATAGAAAACTATAAGTTTATTTTTAAAAATTCTATAATTCCATTTGATTGATATAATGATCAATATTATTGACCAGAAAGTGAACAAACTCTATGCTAAATTTTGCTAGTCACATAAATAAGGTTTTTAATCATTCAAGTGAAGAGATTTAAAAGTTTATTGGCTCATTTCCATTTTTTGTTATGCGACTGTTAATCAAAGTTCTAATTAATTTAGTCTCATTTTAAATAGTGTATTACAGAGAAATTTTAAAAGTGCAATCTTATTTTAATGAAGAAAAACTCAATTTGTTCATATTTTCTCATAATGAATAATGAAACTTTAGAAGACTTTGGTATTAAAGTGGAATAAGAAAACATTACTGAAGCAATGTCATATTCATTGTACTCAGATTTACACAAAAGCAAATTTTCTTATACAAATAACTTATTTCTTAATAATTCAGAATTTTTGGAAATACATAATATTTTTAGTTTTAGATTTTCAAAGTTCTGTGTATAAACAAAATATGATAATACCATGCTTATAAACACTCAGATCATAAAAATAAACTTATACTCACCCTTGATTGTCTCCATTCTATTACCACTGCCAGTAATATTGTGGTCAATGACCTTATCACTTTCCAAGTACTTGCATGACTGCCCAAGTAATTACTATACATTTTGTGTCTAGTTGGAAATACACTTTTTATATATCAGCCTTCAGTCTTTGTCTATTTTTTGCCTTTTAGATAATAGATTTACTATAATGTGCTTTACGTTTTTAATAGACATATACATTAACATTTTGGCTATTATTACAAATGGACACTTTTCCTTATGTTTTCTAGTTGTTCAATATTTTTATATTTAAATGCTTCCACTTTTTACGTGTCAAAAGTGTTCATTTCATTCTTACAATTTGACACTTTGAGTATGCTACATAAATTTTGTTTTCTACAGATATTGGTAATATTGCCTCAGATTGTATGAGACGGTATTTCCAATATCTGTAGGTACATATCTATTTATATATGTATGTATGTATCCTTTCTTCTTTCTTTTTGCTGTAGAGGTGGGTGAGCAGGTCCTACTCTCGGGTGTGTGTGTGTATATGTGTGTGTGTGGGTGTGTGGTGTGTATGATAAAATTCCACTGTTTTGAGTAGAGTAGGTAAAAGACTGAATCCATGGTGTTATTTAGAGGAACATCTTTCACCATCTGAGCCTCAACTGAGCTGGTGGGCTAGTCCTTGCCATTTGGAGGAAGCCATTGGCAAGTCACCATTCTATAGCAATAATAAATAAAGCAATGTACACAGATCCCTGTAATGTGAATTTCTTACATTATGATTCAAAGTTATGCTCTCCCTTTTTTTGTGATGGCAGTACTCAAAAGAGCACACCAGAGAATACAATACAGGCCTTCCTTCTCCATTCCCAATCCTCAGAGATGCCAGTCCTGCTTCCCTACTCACTGCGTGTGCTCTTTTCTGGGATGCCTGACTCCTCCAAATGCAGCTCTTTTCCTTCAGCCAGCAGGCTGCAGCTCTCCTCTCTTGTATCCAAGGGCCTTGTCTCTTTTTTTGGAAAAACATTCTTACTTTGGTGGAAGCCCAGTGGATAGATTTTCTTTTCAAATGAACTCAGGTTAAAACTTGTACCATTACTTCGAGGCACATACTTCTAGAAATACCCACTTTTACTCTCCAGCAAGTGCTAATGCCCCGGCTATTCCAGACATCCTGCCTGCTTCAGCCAACATATTCTTCCCGTCATGCTCAGGGAGCTCCAAGGCACACATATCTGGCTCTGTACCTCGAGTCCTTGAAGCTCCTCACACTGCACTGGACCTGAGATGGAACATCCCTCCTCCCTCTGTGGGCTAGGGAAGGAATAGGCTTTGGAAATATACTTTGCCACAAACTTGTTATTTTCAGGTGGTTAGTATTGAGCTAAATCACGAGATAGCTCTTTCTTTATCTCCTTGTAGGTTTTACGTATGTGATCTAGCAGCTTACCTTGGAATTGTTTTGTTCTTGGCCTTATCTAACATAGAAAATAGTCACATTAATATCTCATTAAAACGTTTGCATCAATCTTTAATTCAACTGACTTGTTACAATAATATAGTTCAATAGGCTGTATACTATAAATTTCAGCCTAATGATATCATTACTTAACAAAATTTTATTGAACTAATAATTACATTAAGTGTTTATTTGTACCAGGTATTCTTTTCACTGATACAGGCATGATAGTAAAAAGAAAAAGTCTCTGCCCTTGTACTGCAGTGGCAAAAATTTATAAAATTAAAAACAGCATAGAAACTTCATATACAATATAAACAATGATGCCATAAATTGGTAGTTTGAAGAAGTAAACATAACTAGACAATATGACCCTAACTGAGGTATGTAATGAGACAGATAGGAGAGATAAGATTTTCTATAGAATCTAGATTTTTATTTTATTGGAAGAAATTTGGGGGGAGGGTTAAACAGGTTAGTGACTTAATAGTGGTTATACACAGAAGTTATCAAAAGGAAACGTTGATATGTGTTCCTGAGAGAGTCAAGGCAAAAGATACTACTACTAATAATTAATAATAATAATGCTTCACACAAGGTCCTTCAGTAGCAAGATGAGTAAAACTTCTTATAAAAAAGCAAGTGTGTCAAGAAAGTCTCTTGCACCCGTTGATGAGTGTCCATGCCAGTCTTCCACCTATGGGCACTCGCTGTTCTGCCTCTACATTTTTTGATCTCTGGTTATCCTATCTTATTAGCAGAAACTCCTGTATTCAAAGTCCTTTGGAGAGACAATGACTTCTGTTATTTGTCTGGCCAAGAGAAGAGCAGGAGCAAATATAAAGGCTTCCACATCTATGCCTACAGCCGTACTCCAAATAGCTCTGCTGTGAGTTCTCCAGACTTACTGTACTTCTAGAATTGGCGATTTCCCAATCCTTTCTTGACACTGAATCCTCCTCTTATGAGAGGTTTTATTGTTCCTGAGTGTCTTGGATAATGGTTTCCTTGTGCAGTTAGTCTCAGGTTCTGTCCTTCCACCGTTCTTGATGTGTGTGATAGATTGCTTGTATTATTTGCATATGTCATGACATTTCTATATGTTTGGAAACTGGAACTTTTGTCTTGATCCAGACTCTCTTTAATATAGCACACACACTCACACGGTCTCATAGATTAATTTATATTTGATCAACTTAGAGTATTATTCTTATTTCTACAACTCAAATCTTTTAACTGTTCTTTCCTCATGTTACCTATTAGATACATCATAGTTTTCAGATTTGATACCTTATACTTGAATCCTCTTCATATATTGAATGTATAGTTCAAAGTTCGGGTCAGTATATCCAATTAAGCTGTCAAACTTAAGTCAAAAATACAGATTCTAGTTTTCATCAAAAAGCAAGTTGGTATTTTCCAAGTATTTATAAGAATGGTCTTGTAGTGTCTTTACTAGATTTGTAATTTAAAAGGACAAAATTGCAAAACTCAGATGTTTAAAATAACCTTAAATTCTTTGTACTTGTATGAATTTTAAAGCACATGTGTTTCTTCTGATGTGCTATTTCACCTTCCAGTGAGAATGTGATCCTCATTGCTATGACTTTGATTTTTGTAGTTAAACTGATCTAGATTTATACTCTAGCTCTGCTATTCTCTCATCTTAGACAATTTATAGCTCTAAGTCTTCTTTTACCCACAATGCAGTTGAAATCACACCTAATCCATGGATTTGATCAAATTAGTTCTATAACACAGTTCTTTTTTGTCTCTCTGTAAACACTAGCTAATATTGTCCTTATTATTGATTCTGTTTTGGGTTTCCATTTTGGCATCACCATTTATCAGTTGTACAACCTCAGAGTATTTTCAGAGCATAGAATTTTAGGTTAATTAAATGTGATGAAAAGCATAGAAGTAATTTTTAAAGTAAAGCATTATGTAAATGTAAAATGCAAAAGTGACTTTTTTTGTAATTTAGATTACGAGAGTCCATCACCATTACACAGTTACAGAAGGAAGTGAGGGATGTAGAAAAAGACTGCAATCACATGATACAACTACACAGCGCTGAAGTCAAAAGAATCATTATAGACATTTGAGTACCCAAAAGTGACAACACAAACCTTTATCTCCCATCCAAGTACTAACCAGGCCCGACCCTGCTTAGCTTCCGAGATCAGACGAGATTGGATGCGTTCAGGGTGGTAAGGCCATAGACAGAATCCTTTATCTATATCAGATTTTTTCTGAAGTTCTTTACTGTACTCTTTCTATCAAACCGTTAGTTTGTTCATTCAACCTGTATTATTGCTACAGATTCTCTTCCTTTCACTTCTTTACAAAAACATCCTAGAGAAAATTCTGCACTTGTGTTTTTATTAACTAGAGTTCTTGCTTGCCCACCCTTCCAAAGCGGTGCAATTTTAAATAAATGCAGTGTCCTGAAAATATCTGGGTGCCAAACAAAAATAGTTGCCTAGAAATAGTGACAGTTCACTACCCCTAGTCATATGTCATCTACATAACTGTTTTAAGAAGCTCTTAAGCTAAACAGAAGGAAAACGAAAATAAGTGGTTGTTAATTGATTTGGACTGTGTGAAGAGTTGAATCTAATGTATTTAGGAAACCAAGACTTCAGTGAAATTGTAATTGCAGCTTTATTTTACTCTCATTTTTGAAGGATTTATCTCCCTTTATGTTAATAAATATAATCAATCTGCATTGGTGATATGCTTTAACCTACAGCCATGGAGCTGTGATTACTTCAGGAATGTATGCATATCTGTGAAAGTTGACTAGCCCACCAGGGGATATTTGCAGTGTCTTACATGAAGTAGAAAGACAGCCAGTTTATTGGCTAAAAGGAATTTCCTCATACCTGATAACTCTCTGATGTACGAATCACTTGGCTATTATATTTTTATTTTCCTCTATGTATAAAAATAACATATGTGACCTTAATGTAATTCTCCAAATGGGGGACTGATATTGTTCAAGCAGATGAAGATGCTTTTCTGTTTCTTTCTGCTGAGTGATGGAAAAACAATTATTACGTTAAAATTAGATACATGGATTGTGATTGCCATAATCATAAATGGATAAAAGTGATTGAATGCCATGCAAAACAAGGTTATGATTCTGACCTGCTTATTGCCAGAATTTCACCCTGATAGAATCGCTGTAAACCATAGGTAGGTACAGACCGACTCAGAGCATTTAAAGTGAAACTAGGTCAAAACAGAATAACTATAAAACTGGAAAACAATAATAGATTAAAAACACAAGCTCTGTAATAGCTACTTTAAATCCATATTCTTCTCATTAGCTTGAGTAAGTTCTTCATTCTTCTGGAAGTTTCAAGGTCCTCATCTATGAAATGAGAACAATAATTCAGTAACTCTACCTCATAGAGTTACTGAAGTAGAATAAATGAGCTCATTTCTGTGATGCTGCTCTCTCAGTGTCTGGAATATGAGGTGCATGGGTTATATAAGCAAATCTATGTGTATAAATGCCGGGATCCATCACTGAACATGGAAATGGCTGCTTTTATAAAGCATTCATCATTTACCTCCAAATTCTAAACTGATCTCAAAGGGTTCATGCTACTTTTCAAAGTATCTCTTTCATGCATTAAAGTATCTAGCACCTTTGTGACTTCTAATAAGAATAATAATTGCATTAACTTCTCAGTGTTCAAGTGGTTAAATGTGATTCATATCTCTTTCAGTATATCCATAACACTATAATTGCATGATTATTAATAAAATCTAATTTTTAGTTTAAGAGTTAAAGTTCATCTTTGGTAAATGAAAGGCTATTTCTGTTATTCAAACTAGGATTCAAGTGTGTTTTAAAGTAGTACTTAATTTGTTTAATATCCTGTCCTTTATGAAGTCACTTTTCCATGCTTTACGATTATATACTTACATTTACAAATATGAGTGCGTTGTTCATACAGGTTCACTGTTATCTTTTCTAGTTTAAGAGACATTTTATTTATTTATTTATTTATTTATTTATTTTTGTTGTATGGGGGATTGCACTCAGGACCTTGTGCCTGCCAGGCAGGCGCTCATTCCACTGAGCTATATCCTCAAGCCTTATTTAGTTTAAAAATGTACTGAAATTCAATCAAAACAATACCTTAATGGTCCATCAGTTGACGACTGGGTAAAGAAAATGTGGTGTGTAGGCACGATGGAATAAGACTGAGCCATACAAAAGGAAGAAATAATTATGTTATATGAGATAAGCCAGGCAAAGAAAGGCAAGTGCAACATGGTCTAATTCATATGCTGAATCTAGAAAACTTTGATTCTGTAGAAGTTAAGGATGGAATATTGGTTACTAGAGGCCAGGAAGAGTACAGTGGAGGAATAGGAAAACATTGGTCAATGGATACTAAGCTTCAGTTAGGAGAAATAATTTCTGGTTTTCTCTTGACAGTAGAGTTATTGCAAATGGCAATATTGCTAAAAATTTTAAAAAAGTTTTGAACAGTTTAACCAAAATAAATAGTACTCGAGTACATAGATATCTTTACCATGACTTAAATATAAGAGTTCTTATGTATAGTGAAACATCACAAACTAACCCCTAAATATGTAAAAGTTTTATTTGTAACTTAGAAAATAAATAAAGATTTACAAAGAAATAGCTACATATCCCTAGCACTGTTGCAAAAGGAAATATGGAAATGCCTAGAGCCTTGGAAACTATGCAGCAGGCTTTATTAGGTAATGGTTTTTAGGAAACAGAAGTGAATCTTTTGTGTGTGCCAGTGTTTCCATTTTGCTACAGATGGTTCTTGCTTGCAGAACATAAGGGCAAACAGAATCCAATAAACTTGCCATCTTTTCCCCAAGAATATATGAGAAATATAACATATTATTCATGAAATCAATTTTTACAGTCATTCTCTATTAGTGCCTGCTTCCTTTTGCTTATTTGCCTCAAGGTTGCCACATGAAGACAGTATTTAACTTCCACACCAGTTTAGTGAAAATATTTGCTTAGTTACTGAGTGGATTTTGTCTCTCAGTTGTCTTTCAGTTCTTAAAACTATAGTGGATGCTCCAAACTTGGATGGCAAAAATCAATTTTAACTGTCATTTGATGCTTTTTGCAATAAATAACTTTTAGACATTTCATGTTCTTCAACCGTAAGAACAAAAGGAGAATTTAATATTAAAATTTAATATTTATACATGCTAAAGGAAATAGAGATAATTAATTTTCTGATAAATAGATAATTAATTTATGTAATCAAATATTATGGTAGACTTACAGTTTAGCCAGCAATTTATAGTAGAAAGAGTATTCTTAAAAAGTAAAAGTAAATAAAAAATCATGCAATTAAATTTACACATACAATATATCTCTGGTAGAATATATACTTAGAGTGGGATAATATCACATTAAATGTGATATTCATTAAAATATCAAATGTTTTAAAGACTGGAATATTGTTTTGTAAATATTTCATTGTTCTTGATGTCTTCTACATCAAAATTTGTAAAAATAAATGGTTAGACTGTAGGAACAGTGTATTTTTTGACAAGCCAGACAACTTTGAGATTGGATTCTATGTTTGATTACATATTAGCCCCAAATTTATTTTATTTTAGCCCTTTTTATGCTGTGTCTAGGAAATAATACTTATATATTTAGCACAGAATATATTTTTGTTTTATTGTTTTTATCATTATTTCTAATGTGTAATATGCCTTGTGATCAACATTCTAAATATAAGTTATAATTATATGAGATGACAATTATAGCTACATAACTACAGTGTAAGTAGAAGAAATTTGACTAAATTTCTAGAAAGTTTGAAATATAGGTAAAGGGTTACTTTTGGATTCCAGTAATTTCTCTTGACAGTGATTATTATCCTTCTGTATTTTTTATAACAGATGGTTATTGAGTTCCACAAAGTATCTAAGGCAAATCCTGGGCAGTGACTTCAGGTACAAAGATGAATTTGGAATGTTCTCTCTCAAAATCTTTTGGAGAAACTATAGACGCATAAATGCAATTGACAGCACTGTGACAGGGTCCATTAATGTGGTCAGAATGGACTGTGATGGGGCATTAAAAATCTGATATAAACAAAAATAAGAAAATAAGAATGATTATGTTTCAGATAGGTAGATTTTGAGAAGAGCTGTCAGTTACAAATCTGACCATACAGGTCCTATGCACTGAGCAATAACCTTCAGGATAAATAGCAGAATATGGTATAATAATGAAAAATGTTTCACCCATTACCCTACATCAACTACAATTTTGCAATATTTTCAATATTTTGTAAAATGTTCATAAATTGACTATTCAGTTTTACAAATACTTTTAGCCAATTTTTTCAATTTTCTTAGCTCTCTTTGGCTAAAAAATAGTGTTATCCATTTATCTACAAGGACTGTGAGTGAGGGAATTAAAATATATGAATAGAATTTCAAAATTAGATGCACAAAAAGCCATGCAATTTCTAGACAGCTGACCATGGAATATATAATTTGTTCTTTGAAAAATCCATATTTAAACTTAAGGTTGACACTGTGTCCTTAGTTCACACTGCAATGCTTCTCACTTGCCAACATAATAATAAGAATTAAAGGTTGTATTAATCTACAGTGGCCAGGGCTGTCACTTGGTTCATATATTTAATGATGACTCATAAATGTTTCTCTCTTCATGATAGATAAACATGTGCTTACTTAGGTATGTATGCCTTTTGTGAGCTCATAAATGAGTTACAAATATCAGCATTATATCCAAACTATGAATCTCACATCAGATTCAAGAACTTAACAGTGGAAATAATTGCTATGACAAGCGCAAAGGACTGGAAGACTTTGAGGATTCGAGGAATGTTAGATGAGAGAAAGACAGCTTTGCATTGTCTGTCTGCACTGTCAATGCCATGTGAAGTGAGAATCAAAATAATAGCATGTCGTTTGCTAATCCAACCACGACGTTATTCCCAGGGGTCACCTTATTGATGAAGTAAAACCCCAATACATTTATCGCAGTAGAACATTATAATTATTTGGAGAAGTTAAATATTTATTCAAAATGTCGATGAAGATTTTGAGCACAAATAAAGTCAAAGCATCATGAAGCAAGAATTGATCTTTAAAGAAATGACGTTGAAAGGTCTGCCTAAGCACTTAGTTGATTTTCCCCATGTTTAACATCAAGTCTATGATTCTGATTATACACTCTACATGATAAAAAGAGTACACAGTCAATATTTTTACAAAAAGAAAAGAGTATGAACAGAAAAAGTAAAAACCCAACTCATTTCCTCATATCCCACGCTGAACTCATTTCCTAGAGAAAACAATTTATAATTGTGTCAGATAATCTTCTAGGAAATATGTATATATATTTAACAAGATGTGATCAATCCTTCTTCTATACAAGTAGTATGATGCTTTCATACTGTTCTGTCATTTGCCTTTTTCTCTTCATCATACTGCTTAGATAATATTTACTTTCATAACGTGCATCCACCTAATGCATTCTGGTAAATTTAAAAGGTTGCTTTGGTCTTTTACAAATTTACTTGGCTATTTTAGTTGATGTCTGAGTTACTTTCTCATAGCTGAGACCCAATGCCTGCCTGACACATGCAATTTAAAGGGGTAAAGGTTTATTTTGGCTCACAATTTGCAGAGGTTTCAGTCCATAGTCTGCTAGTTCTAAGGCAGGGCCGTATAGCAGAGGGGATTGGTGGAGATAAAACAGCTCACGGTATGACACTCAGAAAGCAAAGAGTGATCAAGGAAGGAGGGAGTGTGACAGACCCTTCCAGCCCCCTACCCAGTGACCTACTTCATCCAAGCATCACATCTGGCTCCTATAGTGAACTAACTCCTTGAGAGTCACATCCCTAGGGCCCCGTCATCTCCTGAAATTCCCGTCTATGAGTTAATGAGGGTGTGGTGAAAGGCATTGGCATATAAACCATACTGCTTGGCATTTTGACTTTTATCACACTCATTTTCATTGACTTAACTAGATACATTCTTATCAGAGCCAGTTCTTGACTTTTGGATTTGATACGATAGTTTTGTCATTATACAAGTTTTGAATCAAGATACATACAATATTGTTATCACCACAAGTGCTATAACTTGAATAGGAGAAGCAACTTCCGATTTCAGTGATTGTATTTGGAAAAAATGTATTCACAAAACTGGCTCCTTAGCCCTTGATTGAGAAAGTGAAAGGATAATCCGCTGAAGCACTATATCTTGATGTATTTTGAAAAAAAACCAGACATGTTTTTAAGACATAAACCATATTTAGTACCCTTCTTTTTGGTAGAGTCATAAACTATGAGTTCAAAGCTGGACAATATTATATGCCTCAATCACTGCAAAAGGATTCAAGGTAATGTTATTTTATTAGGCTTTACTCGATCTGAGATTTAGGGGAAGTTGAGATCCCAATGGGCAACAGGCCAGGCAGAGAGGAACATTTCATCTCTTTGTGCTCTTTTCGTTACTTTTATTACAACTTGCCCTGTGGGTAAAGCAATCTTACCATCCAAAGGCTTCAGTTTTTCGTTATCTTTATCTAATGGATCTTGTGGACCGGGAAAATAAGATGAATCAGACACTGAATGTAATTGTGTGGCTATGGGGCAGATTAGAGAAGACAGAGATTTTGAAGAGCTATAGAGGATAAGATACATACAACGTCTAGCAATATTCCAGAGGCTCCCAGAAATCCAAATGCCACTTCCTTGGAATAACATGGAGCAAATGAACTAGAATGCAGTAAGCAGGAGCTAATGGAATTGCAGGAAGAAAAACAAGTACAATCCAGATATATGTTTTATCAGTTTAGATACATGAAAATACGAACCATGTATTTGAAACTGATAATACAGTCACTTAAAAATTTTTTTGTTTGTATATGTCTGCAAGATATGATAATTACATTCATCTTAGGGAATTGTACAGCATGCATATCATATGTTGGTCATTTCTTAACACTGCATATTTTCTTAGAGTTCAATTCCTCAAAGCATTTCCTGTTTTATGAACATTTGTATTCTGTGGAGTTTTGCTCCTGGGAGTAAATAGTAAAGTAACTGTAAGTATTTTATCTACTCACTCCCTTTCCTGCGCAGCCCCTGGGAGAACAGGAAAAGGACCAGGTGTCGCCCAGCAGCCTTTATTGAGTGCTCAAAGCTTGCCTTACCCCTTTTCTTCAAATTCCTATTGCCATCTATGAATAAAAGCTGTCATGGGGATTTTTCAAGCTGCAGCTTTATATCTTTGTACTATTCTTCATTTATCTCCCTTTGGTTTAAGTAGTCACAACTAATTTACATTTCTTTTTCAGGAAGATCTAAAATCACTGTGCACCTATAATAAAAAAATGAGGATTTTTGTATCCTGATTCAGGAAGATCTCCCAGATATATCACTGAGTACAAAAAAACAGTGAACTGCAAAGCAGTGAATATAACATGCTATCCTTTATGTTTAAATGAAAATGAATAAAAATACAGATAACTTATAATTGCTTATGTCTGCACAGGTTCCTTCATGCCGTGTAGACAATAGGAAGGACACACACACGCATAGGGAGTCACTCCCTGTCAGATGAGGGTGAAGGCAGGAATGGGGGAGCAAAGGTCGGTGGAGATAGGAATAAATTGTTGGATACAACTTGATTTGTATTGTTTAGATTTTCAATTATATTAATGAAATACTAATTTAAAATATCAATCCATGAAAACAGGGCTGGGGATATAGCTCAGTGGAATAAGCACTTGCCTAGCGAGCGCAGGGTCCTGAGTTCAATCCCCAGTACCGCAAAAAAAAAAAAAAAGAAAAACATGAAAACATTTTTTAAAAAATAGCACAAAAATGCACTGCAATTCACTCAGTGCATCTATTTGAGGTTTAAATTTGAGGGATGCCAGGGGTGGGGGTCGCTCTGCTAGCGCTGTATTTTCTACTGATGCCTGTAACATGGAGCAAGTCACCGAAACTCATTATCCTCAACTCTAGTGTACTTACTTGCACCACATGAGAAGGTCAAGTAGATTATCTCATTTCTAAATGTGATGTTGAGCCTTCTGTTCTTTTTTTTTTTTTCTTTTGAGATGGGGCCTCACCATCATGCAAAAGCTAGTCTCCAGCTCATGTGTTTCAGCTATCCTCTGGCCTCTGCCTTGTGAGTGCCTGGATGCTGAGCTATTTTTAATTTATGTAAAATTGTGCATAATGTAGAGTTATTATATTAGTACTCCCAGCCACTGGAAACATGGAAACATGTTCTGTAATGTATTTTCCATGGGAAGTATTGTCACACTATTTGTTTGAAGAATTCTCTTTAACATTGCTTTAGTCATATCTTTCTAAAGATGCAGATATTATGTGGAATAATCTCTCCTTGAAAACACTTGATTAAATGGCTGAGTTTTATTTTCTCTGTTCCTTTTTCTTTTTGGTAAGGAGATGAGAGGATAAGTCTCTTGCAAATGTGAAGGGTTCAGGAGACCGAGGAAAGGGTGAGAGCGCTGTTTCCTTCAGGATTAATTTATCAACAAACTGTAGCCTAGAGATATGCACTGATGACAGTAAAAGAATGCATGGAGTACTGATTATGTGCTAAGTGATGTTCTGGGAACTTCCCATCTGTGATTTTCACACCAACCCTACACTAAGATGCTTTTACCTCTGCTTTTTTTCTTGATAAAATAAGGCTAAGGGATGTTTAGAATATAAAATAGACATCTTCAGTGTAAAACTTGAATATGAACAGAATACGCATGTATGGAAAGGCGAGGGCAAGGACTAGTGTCTCCTCAAGGAATATGGAAGCTGTGTCTTTGTGTACAAGCCATAAAGAACCAGATGTGACAATTTTTACTTGCAGATCAGGCGTGGGAGAAAGTATATATTAGGGAGTTTCTCCTGCGTGCTTTCTTACCACAGCCACACTCAGCGAACAAGCATGGAGACAAGCCTTCTGAGATACCCCACCGCGGTGTCCCATAAACGGGAGAAAGACGCACAAAGAGACCTACTTAGAAGTGCGAATTGAGAAACACAACCTTAGAGACAGCCACTGTAGAAACTCTGACACAGAGAGATGAATGCGCAAATACAGATGCAATGAGGCAAAGGGTGTCAAAGACATTCAAAGGAAGAGACCCAGATAGATGGAGATACATATATACAATAGGTTGGTGGGAAAAACACACCACGTATCAGGGAAACACAAGCCAAGAGAAGCCTACTAATTAGAAGCTGCTGGCTGTGATTAGGGAATGTTTCATATCCTTAGGGACCTTCACAAACAAAAACAGTCAGTAGCATATACCTCCTCAAAGCCTACATATGCTTAAGTAGACAGAAAAACTCACACAAATCCACGCACGAAAAGGTATGAACACAAACAGGAATTGCATACAAACACACATACAAAGATAAGCACAAACATGTATGAGGCACAAACGTGTAAGAGATACAGATGCCCATACCCTGAAGATAAAAAGAGTAAGATGTTAGTTCTCACTATAAAAAGAGTTTAAAAGCTGCCTTTTTCCTCTTGGCTCCTGCATAAGGCAAACAGCCCATAATTCCTTGTTTCTTAGGCCAAAGAGGGTGTGACCACCTTGGATCAGGGTAATTTGTTCTTGTCATAGTTTGCTATTTTGATTTATTCTGTTGCATCCTGGAAACCAAATCTTTCTCTCTCTGACATTTATCCAGTTGGACATTTCTGGGTAACTTTTTATACCTTCCTTACATTACATTCTTTTACTTTCCTAAAAGTATACTATGAATTTCTTCAGGCTGAGTACATTGATTTATCTAAATGTGATTTTTCTGGTTCCAGTCCTAGTATCATATGATATATAAGAGAGTAGAGTGGATATTCTTGATAATAGGTGGACCTCAAGTGATGTAGACTATTTCTAGCATCAAATTATCTTTAAGTCAATATTATTATAAATATTTTCATAAATAAGTTACTTCACTCATTTCTAAATAAGAACGTAAATAAAGAGGGGCTGGTGGTATAGCTCAGTGGTACGGCACTTGCCTGGCAAGTGCAAGGTCCCAAATTTGATTCCTGGCACCAAAAAATAAAAAGAAAGGAAAAGAAAGTAAATTACAAGCTACTTACTATTTTCAGGTCATAGATGTGTATATACATGTGTATATTGTTTTATGTGTGTATCATCTCGATATATGACGTGTATAGCAGGAAGATCGATCTAAGTATCATCTACTTGAATCATTCTCATAACACAGCTTTATTTGAAAGGAAGCCACACAGTTTCTTATGGGCGCTGCCTTCTCAGGAAAGGCAGCGTATCTGAGTTGAGTTTGCAGTGTCCACATCGTTTCCAGCTGATGTGTTGTATTTAAGCATGTACACGCTGTGACCATTGTCATGTGCTCATCTGTGGCTCTTCAATGTGCTCCCCAGTGACAGGTAAAATAGGAAAGGGTGAAGACTCTAAAGTGTAGGGATTGACCCCCAAATCTTCCTCAAAGTGTCATCCGTGGACCTCATTCCTCATTATGTTGCTCAATTCTAGGCTGTACCCTGACCAATCTCAGGGGCGAAAGCACCTAGGAATTTTCAGTTTTAATAAGATCTCTAGATATTTCTTATGCACAGTTGCGCTAGAGAAGCACTGTCTAGAGAACTGAATTGTACTGATTTTTCTATGGGGATTAATTCTGAAAGATATGTTGACATGCAGGCAATAGACGAAAATTTCCCTGTTGTGAATTTTTTTTACACTGAAATTGCCATAAATGTCTCTGTCTATAAAGTTTGTGTGTGTGTGTGCATGTGCATGTGTGTATGCGTGTGCACGTGTGCACGTGTGTGTGCGTGCGTGCGTGCGTGCGCGCGTGCGAGTGTGCGCATGTGTTGCTATAGTTAGAAACTGAACTCAGGGCCGCTGGTGCGACAGGCAAGTCCTCTAGCACTCTATTACATCACCGTTCTCTTCTCCCTGTTTTTAAAATGCCGAAGCAATTTTATTTTTCTAACACTGTGCTCTCATGAGACACTCACTACCCTTCTGCTTATTAAAGAATGTGCAGAATAAACTGTGTACAGTAACAGATTTCTACTTTATTTCAACAAAATAATGTAGAAAATATTTATCCTAAGTAAAAATTTATCTTCAGGTGAATCACAAAGGAGAAATTCATCCATGCATCCTATGGATACACACACACACACACACACACACACACACACATACACACACACATATATATGTGTGTGTATATACACACACATGCAAGCATACATACATATGTATAGAATTCATATTTATGAATCAAGCACTACAGTTATGTTTATTATAGAAACAAATTTTAATCTCATTATATGCACGTAAACGTTAGATGCCACTTCTTAAGTATATCAGAAAAGACGAGTTTTAGTACTAAATAAATGTATGTATCTATATTCAAAGGAAAAGTACATAGGAACAGTAACTTAGGGAACCAATATCAGGGTGATTATTCTCTTATAAAAGAGATTAATTGTTTCATAAAATTCAGCACAGGGTGCTCAACCTTATACCTTCTCTTCATGTATTTAAATTTAAGAAACTAATTCATGTACAAATTTTTAAAACTCATCTCTTGCCTACAGCCTACTGTATACTTTTATAGCTTTAAAATTTAATACAGCTATTTCTAGATTTCTGTATTAAAATAAAAGTTCTATAATATTGAGGACATGACTGCTTATTTAAATATGAAATGTTTCACATAGTCAAATGTGATTTCCATATATGAGACAATATGCCTTCACTGTAGAAATACAGAAGAATAAATGGGAAAAAAACATTTATATCAGTAAAGATACTTTTTCTTCAAAAGCAATCTTGGCTGCCAGTAGCTAAATATTAGTATTAAATGTGTTACCTTTGATAAATATTATTATTCTGAACTTTCTCACAAAAAGTAACTCGATTTGAAGCGTTTTAATCGCTTAAAGGAAAGAATGAGAGTTGTTAGCAAAGAGAAATCAATAAAGCGGGGGGCCTCTTCTCTTGTATTGATCCTTGAAATCCAGCAACCATTAAATACTTGAGAGATAAGCCACTCCTAAAATGCCATGTTTACCGTTTGAAGATCAAATACCTTAATTTTGCTCCTGGGCTTCCCTGACATCACTCAGACAGCGGAGAGAAGGTGAGTTTGTGGAGTTCCTGTCTCCTGTTTCAGGTGTCTTTAAACTGAGTATACCAAAGGTGCACTGTGTGCACCTTAAAGAATTGCTTCTTGCACTGGCTTTGGTCCTAAATACCTTTTAAACATAGTCACACGTTATGAAAAATTCCCAGAGCACAGACATTGGTAATAGAATTAACAAAAATATTAATATTCAAGTAATTTAAAAATACGATTTCACCCAAAATACTTTTTCAACTTGCTGCATTTGTTTTGCGTTTAATGGAACAAAGATGAGAAATACAAGCCTATTAAAAAGCCCGTCAATTGTCTCCTCAATAGTTATTGTTTTGTTTTGTTTTATTGTCATTTTGAGACAGGGTCTCGCCATGCCTTTCAGGCTGGCCTTGAGCTCACTTTGTAGCCCACACGAGTCTGGAAATTGCAGTGATCCTCCTGCCTCAGCCTCCCAAGTGCTGGGATTACCGACGTGCACCACAGCACCCAACTTCTTGATAGTTATTATTATAATTCAAATAATGCATATTGTTTTCAAGTATACACTGACTATTGCTATGGTATTTTACTTTTAAATTTTCTTTATTTTGTGCTGTAAGCTCAGATTTGAAATTTTTAAATTCTTATTTTATACTTATTTGTTAGTAAACAATTTTAAATTTACAGGGGCTAGATATCACAGAATAAAAATCCAAGAAACAATTAGCTTCATTTGGAAAGTTTGTGGACAGTTAAAAATACGTATGTTTTTCTCCTACAATGTGCTAATGCCAATTAATCTAATTTGGGGGCTCATTTGCCATGTTGAAATAATTTTTAATATTTGTTATAATAATTTTAAAATATTTATATATTTAATATATATATAATTCTGTTCTAAAATTTGTCTGTATTTTACAGTTATTAACCTTATAAACGATCATATAAAATTGGTAGAAATTATTTTTATCTATTAGAAAATTGAGGAACAAGCTTCAGTAACTTGCCAAAAGTCTAACAGCGAGTACAATAGCCATAGTACAAAATGAAGAATTCAAATTCAGAAACTGTGCTTTTGTTTGCTTTTAAAATGGCCTTGAACTTGCTTTGTAGTTTATGCTGGCTCCAAACTTACATTCTCTTGCCTCCACCTTCCAAATACTGGGAGTATGCGCCGTGATTTCAGACACAGAGCCTGTATTTTTAATAGAAAAATAAGGAAGCAAAAATACCTTATTTTTAAAGCAATAATAAAATTATTTTTCAGTATGGTACAGAACCGAGTGCACATCTGTTACATATGGGCAAATTTGTGATCTTTTTAAAGCGTAGATTTTTCTCAACCAGTTCTCAATGGAAATAATAATACTCTTGAAATTTGGAAACAATGTGAACAGTCATTAAAATAATCCTTGCTGAATTCTTAGCATAGCATTGGTTTTTGAGCAAATGTATTAACTTTTAGTCCCCAAACTATAAAATGGGATGACACCACCTACCCCAAATAAAAGCTAACACTTTGCTTTACCACCTATGATGTTCCAAGCTTCTTTATATAAACAATTTTTGTATTGGCTAATTAATTTTTTACAATTAAATTACTAGGTATAATTATTAGCATCCCTATTTTACAAATAAGCAAATGGAAGCATAGAGAAATTAAGATCATAGTGCTTGCAGATAGCAGGAAATTAAGAGGTGAACCCAGACCATACAGTCTTAGAACTCACACATTTAATCACAGTGTTATATTTCTTTGCTTATTCTGCTGATAGCAATATCGGAAGAATGATCATGTGTTAGACATATACAGCAGGGATGTAATTGGTTACTCATTGAGAAAACTCTATGTCTGATTGTTAATATTGGAAATGGAGCCATGTGAAGGTGACAGGCAAATGGTTCTAGGGTGAGGAAGTATTTCTAGTACCACTTCTCTGGAGGTCTTTGGTAGGAAGTAATGATTACGTAGTCAGCAGAGACGTATCTTATAGGACCTTAGTGCTCAGTAGAATTCATGAAGCTTCCATACTACATGCTTTTATAAAATATCTTGTGCAAAATAAATTTGTCTCAACATTTGTCAAGGTGAAATACCATAATCAACCCTTTTCCAATGTATTTTAGGTATACATCATCTGAGAGATGGTTAGACTGTATTTAACTATTAGACTGTATTTAACTATTTCTACAATGTAAACAAGAGAGGACAGGATCAAATACATTAGCTCAGTTGAAACACTATTCAATGTGTTAGGTTCGGAAACATATTAAGACAGTTCATAATTCAGCGATAATTTTCATTATTGTCACTGTACTCCATAGGTTTGGCACTATGCTGTTATTTTACATTCAGAAGCTTGAGTCCTGAGGATAGTTGTGTTACACAGGTATGATCCTACTTTCCAGCTTTTAGAGACTAGTAAGAGAATAATAACCTCACTAAGGCCACATGGCCTTGAGTCTGAGCATGTGTCCGAGTAAGGACAAAAATTCTCAATGCCTTTTGCCTTGGCACACATTTTACTAGCATGTATATGTCTAACTGTTTTGTGTGTGTGTGTGTGTGTGTGTATTAAGATGTTTATGGCAGCAATGGCAAAAAGAGAGATAATTTAACTGAAAACCCTTTTGTAAGAGAGGTCACACTATCCCTTAAGATTACATGGAATTAAAAAAGCATGTCCAAACTTACATGACTAGCAGCATTTACTTGAAAGAGCTCAGTATCCAAATGTAGATGAGTCTGATGTAATGTATGTTAAAACAAAATGCACATTAATGTGTAGTTAAGAAATGCATTGTGTCTTAGACTTGTGGGTTTGGAGATATCATTCAGAGTAATGCAGAGGTGATATTAAAGTATAAGTTTCTAGGTGTCTAATTAGCATATAGTACTGTGGCTGAGTGCTGGGGATCCCTGCCACACCAGATATTAAACCTTAACTTTTCTTTATTAGTACACACTTGCAGTACACAATGATCACATTTATCATGGGTGATTTATACATGTACCTCACACAGCTTAATTCTTTGCTTGTCCCCTTTCCCTCCCATCCCTCCCAGTTTCCTCTAACCCTTGTTACCCTTTTGATTTGCCAAAACTCTTCAGTAGGAAAGGCAAACTTGAGACATTTGTAGGTAAATAGACGAGCTTCATAATTTTAAGTGAAATAAATCTGATGCATCGGCACCAATATCACATGGTTTCTCTTACATGAAATGTCCCAAATACCAATAAAAAGCACTCTAAATGATAGATAATAGGACCTAGGGAGGTCTTTTTCAAAGGGGAAGGAGAATAAGAAATAGAAGGAGGGGGAAGGGAAAATGAATGGAAAACATAGAATTGAAGAAAAAATAACCATTTTACTTCCAACCATGCTCAGTGAAGCATCATAAAAAAGAGGCCAGGCCATCACACCTCAGGTGCTGTGACTTCTTAGGACAGAGGTGGTTTGGACCAATAGCTATTTCCTACCCTGTCCAGAGTATATAACTACTGAATATTCCCATTAGTTCTGAACTAGCCCTGGATATTTTTTCTTCTTTCAAATAAATTTAATTATCTAACTTTTCCAAGCTTTAAAGTTTCACACAACCATTCAGTTTCACATTCTGCATGACTAAGAAGTTATTCTTTTTAGTTGATACTATTTATTTTGCTTTTTCACATGAGAACTGAGGTCATCCAGTAGCTGTTCAATTCTTGGTCTAGTATCCCAAGAATCTGGACATATAATCACTGTATGTACACAGGTTTCTGCAGTGTGAAGTATTGGCTTAACATGTGTTCTATCAGGCAGGAGAATGGAGAGACGGAGCAGGGAGGGAGCACAGAACTGGGTCCCCAGCAGACGCCACCGTGCGTGGTGAAGAGATCAACGGTGCAATACGAAGAAAACAGAGAGAAGGTGTCTTGATTACTTTTCTCCCGTTGCTGAGACAAAATGCCAAACACCCAAAATGAAGGAATAAAAGGTTTATTTAGCTTACAGTTTGTGGAGGTCTCAGTCCATACTTGGCTGGTTCTGAGGCAGAGTGGCACATGGCAGAGGGTAAACTGTTCATGGCAGCAGAGCACAGCAAAACAACCAGCAAAAGGGAGGAATGGCTGCAAGCAGGCTCTTTCCTTCTCTTACATTGTAAACAGCCTACCAGGAGTGGGGTCGTTGCTGTTACTCTATCTGACCATGTGGTTGAAGAGCCTTTGGAAATGGCTTGTGGGAAGAGTTTGGAAAGTTTTGGAGATGTAACCTAAGAAAGAAGCCCTGGGAGCTGTAACCACTAGAAGTGCCATAGGGGTGGACTCATGCAAGCTCTTTGGAGCTCACAATGTGCCACAAGTTGCTTCAGATGCTGGATGTGGAATTACAGGACAGAATGTTAGCCCTGCTAGATTTTGGACTTGCTTTGGTCCCAATGCTCTATATTCCTCTGTTGCTGTCTTTTGGAATAGTAATGTTTATTTTCTTCCTTTAAATGTTGGAAGTGTTTAATTTTCATTTATATGGGGGCAAAATGTTATGGTTCTAATATAAACATGTCTTTATATCTGGAAACTGGTTTAAAGAAATGTGTCTGGTTGCCAAGTTGACAAGGGGTGGAATGTTATGGTTGATACATTTTGTCAGTTTGGGGGGTCTAGAGGTTTGGCTGAGTGATTCAGCAGGAAGCCAGGTTGCTTGCTTTGTATACATCCTGAGCCTGTGGAAGAGGAGGGTATGGAGATTATGTGAGAGCTACACACTCCCTGGGTGGGGGTAGGCTGTTTACAATGTAAGGGAGGAGAAGGAGGCTGCTTGCAGCCACTGGTCCCCTTTTGCTGGTTGTTTGCTGCCATGAACAGTTTGCCCTCTGCCATGTGCTGCTCTGCCTCTGAGCAAGCTAAGTATGGACTGAAACCTCCACAAACTGTAAGCTAAATAAGCCTTTCCTTCCTTCCATTTGGATGTTGGGTATTTTGTCTCAGCAACAAGAGAAAAGCAACCAAAACAGAAAGAAACTGTTTCATCGAGGCCAAAGATGTTTAGCAAGAAGTGGGGCGAAGGGAGAAGTGGGAGACCAGAAGCTCTCAGGAAGTGGTTTCCAGGAGACGCTTGATTGCCCTAAGGGATCAGTGTCAGAGAGCTTCTCCCTTCTTTTTGTTTCTTGGAAGACAAAGTGAGAAATAGAACCTTCCTAATTGTTGCTTCAATGTTTTCATGTCATCTGTGAAGCTAAAATGTAGAAGTGATAAGGAATTGAGGTCTTTTTTGTCACAGTTAGACCTTGCTAAGCATTATAGAGCCATCTCTGACTTGTGTCCTGAAGGCAGCATTTTGGGCCAAAACACACAACAGTCCCCTTTGTGTGTGTGTGTGAGAAGGTGTTACACATTCTAGAGGACACCCCCAGTGCCCATCCACAGCGGCACCTTCCCTCCTCTCTGAGGTGAATTGAAACCATCGAAGGTCAACTCCATGGAATAAACACACCAGGGAATATGAGGGCACTTTTCATACAATAACCCAGCTCACAATGGAAAAAGATTTATTTTGGAAGGGAGAGGAACAGAGATAAAGCCTGGAATTAGTAAAGAAAGTCTTATAGGTCAGGCTAGGACATTTATTCTAAGACAACAGGAATAGAGAAATACTAAAAAGCTTACAGGCAGTAGTGAAAAATTGAGAGTTGCATTTAAGGAACATTAATCTGTACTGCCTTGAAAACTATTTTAAATTACTTGTTTCTATTCAGAATATAAAATATCTTACTTTTGCTTATAAATTTCTAAAACAGCAAAGCTACTATTAAATCATATTTAGTATTCATCTGTCTTGTTATAGCTATTTTAAAGCTCACAGTACAAGATTCACCATGCCTAAGTAAGGCTTTATGTTTTTAAGATCCTGCTCTCCTAAAGTGCTTGCAATTTTAGTGTTAGGAAGTAAACTGCATCCCTTTTAGCTGATATTAATGTATGATGATTAACCCTTTTCCCTGGAGGTTTGCCGCTATTATTTTATATGATTTCCAAGTGCAATGGCAAGCAAACTAAAGTGGAAGACAGTCTAGAATCTGAGAGGTGGTGAGAGCCGCCAAGAGCTGCTGCATTCTTTGTGGTACGTGGTGATGCTGGCCAGGAGGAGACCAACAGTGGGCAATACTGGCAGAGTGGCAGGAGTAGGGCTTCTCTGGAAACTGGTGTCATCTGGGTGAAACCAGAGGGAGAAGGAGGGGACAGTGAGAGACTCTATCCATGAGGGTGCAGGGCCAGAAGAATGTAAAATCTATGTTGAAAGGTGAAGCTGGCATTGCCGGTGGAGATGGAGGCATCCCTGTTGCACTGAGATGCTGGAGAGATAGCCAGGTAGAAATAGCTTGGAATATTTTATCTTTGTATGAATATGAGAGTAGTTGGTATACATTAATTTGCATTCGAATTCAATTTAACTTTAAATACACATTTTCCAGAAACTATTTATACAGTTTTGTAAGTGCTAGAGTCTTGGATTTGGGTATCTGGTGATATTTATGTTATTTGCACTCAAATGTAGGCTCCTTTTCTATATCTGATTTCATTCTAAAAAGCTATTCTTGTCTGATGAGAGCATAACTCAGACCTCAGTATAAAGTATTCCTCACGTATTTCTTAGAATGACTTTGCCTCTTTCTGATTTTTCTGTTTAAGAGTCAGATAGGTCACAGTTTACCAGTCTATGCTTAAAACCTATAAGTGGCCATCGTTGCATTTAAAATTAATACAAACAATCTTCAGGCTGAAGGTGTTGCCAGTTCCAACTGATGCTGGTCTCAGTCTTCACCCTCATTTCCCAGTAGCTTTCTCTATGCCCTGGACAGCCACACTGGCTCCAACCACTCATCATTTTAAGATGTTTTTTGGGCTGAAACATTACCTCCTACCCACTGTCTCACCCCCAGCCTCTGCCGGCTATAATCTCCTCCTCTTGTGGCCCACAGACCACGTTGTACTTACTCACCAAATACACTCCAGGCTGGGGCACGTTGTGCTACATAACACCTCACAATACCAGGGGGCTCCTTTCTTGATCCTGGTCATAATTTTCAAGTGTGTGTTTACATGGGTGATCACTAGTGTAATGTTTCTTTCTTGGGCATAACTTAATCTTCACGAGAGCAGTTGTCTTGCCTGTTTGGCTCACTCTGAATTCCAAGCACTTTGTTGAGTGAGTGGATGACTGAATATTGAAGTTAGGAAAAGGAGGTCACTGTTGATGGCATCCAAATCCCATCCTCAATGAGACAGCTCAAAGCATCTCCTGGCACCTATGTTCTCTTCCTGTCTGTTCTAGGAACATCTCTGGATAATGCATGGCAAGTTAGGGCCATGGAGTACTTCTTCGAAGTGCTAGGTGTTCAGATAGTACAGATGAGTATCTTTCAGCTGAGAAGGGGATATTATTCTTATGTTCTTCACAGAGTAGTAGGAATTCATATTCACTTTAAAAAATCAAATAAATATAGTGTTAAAAATAATGCACTTACGTGAATTAAGTGATGCTCACAGGAAGGGTTAACCCATTTTATTCACTTTCATCTACTTACTATTTTCTCCCAAATCTTATCATTTTTATTCTATGCAAGATGGCTTTTGACTTCAAAGTGTTGCAATCAAGGTAATTATATAAAAAAGCAGTGCTTTTCTTATAAATATAAATGAGCTCTTCTCAATATGTAAACCAGTGAAAAATTCTTTCTCCTGTTTTCTGACCTTGAACAACAGATTCTCTCTTCTTTTTCCGAAGAGAAATTGTAAGCTGTGCTTTGTCTCTGAAGAAATATCTGAAAGAGTACATTTTTAGTTCATGTAGCTTTTCTCTTTCAACACAAAGGTAAACATAGAATGTACTTGCAGTTCTCGGGATCTTTTAAGCTGGCCCATTCCAAAGCACGTGTATGTAGGAAACTGCTACACCAGCAACTCACTCCAACAGGTCCCACATTTCATTGAGAATGGCAGAGCACCATCATCCGTAATTTGCACAGAAATGGATACTTTTGAAAAGTATTAACTATTCCAAAGCTTACTCTTAGTAACTCAACACAGTGGTTTCCATCATATTTTCACGTCCACCTAATGTAGATTTATAATATTTATCAAAACGTTTTTCTTTCTTGCAAGATGTGGTGGCACACACCTGTATTCCCACCACTCGGGAGGCTGAGGTAGGAGGAACACCATGAGTTCAAGGCCAGTCTGGGCTGCATAGTGAGATCAAGGCCAGCCTGAACTGCATAGGGAGACACTGTAATGAAAAAATTTTCTTTAAACTAAAAAAAAAATTCAGGAAGAAAATTAACTTTAACTATGATTTCTTTATATTTGATCATGTAATGGATTTCTAAAGAAAGATAATAACTTATTAAATAAATATCAAAGTAACAAATTAGTGTTATGCATAATCACTTTTATTCACTTCTATTACATCAAAAGTTATATATTCATTCAAGTTATGTAAGAGAAACTAAACTTCAATGTGTGAATTGCTATAGGTTTGCATTACACCAGTGGTAGAGATATCTAATTCCTTGAAGTTATGATATTC
Source organism: Dinomys branickii (assembly GCA_004027595.1). Classification (NCBI taxonomy): domain Eukaryota; kingdom Metazoa; phylum Chordata; class Mammalia; order Rodentia; family Dinomyidae; genus Dinomys; species Dinomys branickii. The sequence continues at coordinate 213,041 of PVLD010000444.1, read as the reverse complement.
AATGTGTGAATTTTGGAAAAGGCACATAATATATTCATGTTGTTATTTATAAATATATTGAATTCTGTCATTTTTTCTGTATGCAGAGCACATGTAGATTCTTCACATCCTTCATACAAGTTTTGCAAGCTAAACTTTGTCCCAATCGAAAACATCTCTAAAAATATAACCTGCTTTCAATTTGCTCCAGAACAATAGCAATATCTTTACATTCTCTCATTTTGTGGACTTAGCAATTCTTTATGGTCAGCTTACCTCAAAGTCAGGTGGGTCAAGAGGATAGGGTGAAGGAGAACAAGATCATTGGCCAAGGCTTTCCATCTTTCACGGTAGGACCTGCAGGGTCCCAGAGCTCTAAATAATCCTAAAAATATCAGAAGCTTGTTCCCTTGATAGAACACATTTCTCATGGGCAGCCTTCTTAGACAGAAGCTAATAATACTCTCAACCTACTTGCCTCTTGCAGATATGTGTGACACAGTGTATGGATAATTTCTGCTGAATTGAACTCATAATGAGGGAATTTATAATCAGTTCTAATGTATTTGAGACCTAAAGTATATTAGACTTTCATCAAAGAGAATGATAAAAAGCAGCATTAATATGGGTGGATAGTAATTATTTCAGAGCTCATAATTATTCTCCAGTTAACTACACAGAAATGCTGGTATTTTTACTCCTCTTAAAAAAATAAAAGCCACTGTGGTCAGATTCTGAAATGTAAGGATGCATCACACGTCTTTTGTAAAGGCCAATACTTTCAATTATGCTTATATTAATTACAAAGGAACTGTTCGGGAATTAAATGAGTCTAAAGTTCACGATTAGGAGATCCCTTTACCTTGTCCTTATTGTTTTATCCCTGAATCTATTTATTGTCTAAAATATAAAATATAGTAATTACTCTCACTCCCTTTCAAAATGACATAAAGCCTACTTTCCTATTAACTCTAATGAGAGTCACATGTGTTCTCCTCATGGAGGAGAGACCCAATCAAGTTTCAAGTTAAAATAAATCACTTCTGCACTCAAGGTTTTAGTGGGCACATTTGGCTTATGTTTTGATGCTTTCAGATATCTGTTTCAAACCACGGGTACTGAAAATGCACTAAGTGTTGTTTATAAAAAAGCATATGGTGTGGTTATATTGTTAATGATTGTTGCTGCTGTTCAAAGGATAAATGGTTTCCCCTTGGGGATATCATGCTGCTCACTTACAGGAGCACATGATCCCTGAAATGCGATTGTCTAATTTTCATAAGAAAATTAATGGCAACTGCAGTTTACCATATTTTTTACACTTAAAATGTTTAGCGTCAGTAATTACATCAAGTATAACTCTTAAGTGTAAAGAAAAACGAGCCAGAGTTGCTGAATGTGAAAGGGAGCCCAAGGCAGCGGTCTGTTTTGCTTTCAGCAATTGTATAGAGAACCCTGAGATCAGAAGGGTTGTGCTTCTGAAAGCCACAAGCACGCATTTACTTCATTGAATCATTCTCAGAGAAACCTCTGTTGAGTTTCTTGATTTGTAACCCTGGAGCCTCTTGGGTATTTTTTCTTAGTATCTTTAGGCATAGAGAAAGAAGAATTTGAAAGGGTTTTGCTTTTTGTTATTTTTGTTATCAACTTTTGCCTAATACTATTATCAACTGGTCTTTCCAGGAAACCTAAAAATTCAGACGTGTAAAATTTTCTTGAAGTTCAAAAAGTCTTGCTATGTTGGGTTGCTGAAATCTATCCTTGGTAATGAAATGCTCTACCTGGAGGAGCTCAGCTTAACCCTCCTCTAGTCTCATGATGTCCCCATGTATTTACAAGGCAGAACAAATACCTGTGTCTCTTTCTAACTTTTCAAATTTGCGTATATCCAATAGTTATTCACTTAAAGAGCTTCCCAAGTACAAACAGGATAGTTTAGGAACAAAAGCTCAAGCTCTGTAAATACTGTGTCATTTCTATGATGTTTCTACTTAGGCCCACCTGGTGCCAAATAGCAACTGAGAATCAGGTCACTCATGCAAAGAAATAGATCATGTTTAACAAAGTCCTGTATTATTGCATCCCATGGAAATCCCAGAAGTAACAGTTTTCTGAGCATAAGAAGCACATAAAATCACTGGTTCAGTGGCTATAGAGCCTGGATGGTTTCCAATAGAAATGTAAACGGCCTTGAATACCTTAGGAAGGGAAAGCAATATTCTTCCATCAGATCCCTAGACACAATTAAGAGTGGTTTAATTGTGATGGGTTTTACACATGCCTCCAAATACAGGAGAAGTGAACTGATGATTTGGTACCAAAATTTTGAATTTACATTATTAGCTACTTAAATATCCAAAATTAATTAGGTAATTTAACTAAAATTGGGAAGTAGACAATGGTTTGGAAACAATAAATATCAGTGCAATTTGTTTGCTAACCAGTAAATAAAACAATATCTAGTATACTGGAAAATAGGCATGCAAAAATATACATTTTTAGCATTCAGAAAATTACAGAAAAAAGCTTGAAAGTATAATTTTCTCAATCTAATATTTTAAAGACGTTTTAAAATTAGAAACATTCCCAGTACTCTGATTCACCAATTTTTAAATTTAAATTTAAAATATTTATAATTTGGAGAAGTAATGACAGTGCATGAACCTCAAATAATCCCAAGCATGCTGTTTGCATTTGAACAGGTTCCTATTAAAGAAATACAAATATTTGTGAATTTGCAACTGTCAATTAATCTAAACTATTACTTTCATCTAGGTTGCTGAATGGAATGATTGCTTGCAGGTGTGATTATAAAAGTGTGTCACTTAATTTGTTATGTACAGCTCTGTCTGTATTTTGAAAGACTTTTGAAATCATGACCTTACAGTTGAAGTCCTCCCTGAATCCCTGCAGTTACAGCATACATTTCTGTTTTTTCAATTTTCTGGTCATGCCAAATATTGATATTTTTCAAAGCTCTGAAGTGATGAAAAGTAACTGTGTTATATCTCATTTTTTCCTTCTGTTTCTGGGGATGGTGCTTTCCTTTCTTTGAGGGTTATTATACTAGGTTTAGTTTTAATTACAAATATAATTCAGAGTACACTCTAAAAAGACCCAGAGGTCTTTCTTAAAATGGTTAACCATCCTTTCCTGTGAGGTACGCTCACAGTTAATGCTTGCTTCTTTATTGTTTGTGTTATTGAAATCAACACATGCCTTTCAGTCCCTTTTGTTCCTTTTCTATGATTCTTATTTTATGCATGACAAGTTTCTCTTGCTTATTGCTATGTGGTTGGCTGTCTTTTAACCCGAGTGTCCTGTGCTTGTAGTGATTGCTTTTTGCATGAGGATTATGAAATGTCATATAAATTAAATGGTTGTAGAAGTAAAGAGAGAATGTGGGGCTTCACTTGCTTTTTTGTGCATTGAGTATGTTAATTATATGACACTTAAAATTACTTTCATGTGGCCTTTGGCTTCCCCTTTGCTGTGCTCCTTTATTCTAGCCAATTAGCACTGTTAAGTATAATAAAACATTTATTAAACATTCACAGTGTTTTAATGTAATTATTCTCCTAAAGCATGATCCTATTATAAATAACTATAGTGGGCATGAAATTGCACAAGAGCATAATTCCGTTATATTATTAAATTGATTATGAAATATCAGCCCTGACTCTGTAACTACCTTAATAGGGAGACACTGATTTATATTGATGGTGCCTTTCCTCCGCCAAGTGATGAGATTATCTGTTGATACATTGCAGTGCAAACAGAGGGGAAAGTATTTGCATAATGATAAGTAATTTTAAAGAGTCACAGTTTTTAAAAATGTATGTATTAAAAATGTGTAAAACCAAAGTGCTAATACTCTTGCAGTAAAAAACAGAAAAAAGAAAAAAAAATCCTCAAAATGTTCATGTCTCTGTTTTTCCAATGTTATGACCTTGTCTCAAATGAAAGAAAGCATTTGACCTACTATCTTTACTATAGTCACCAATATGAATGAAAAATGACGCTGAGTGTGCCAGTTCTTTCAGTTAATACGTTGTTTACTTTTTTGAATACCATGGGTATTTTAAAAAAATCATTACCTTTATTCAAAGCATAATATATTTTTATGCTGGATATGTTCAAAAACCAAGTCGATGAGATATTTTGGGGAAAGGGTTTTTTTTTTTTTTCTTAAAATAGATAATCAACCATGACGTAACTATTTCCCCACTTTTTGGAACTATCCTTGAGAATTTTAGTACTGATATTTATTTTTTCCCCTCAGTATTGTTTATTCTTGAATTGTCTTTTTTCCCCTTCCATTTCTCCACTCTCACTCCTAGGTCCCCTTACAAAGAAACAGACAGATGCTTTAGGTGATAATGACGGTGCTGAAGATGAAGGTATTTTTTTCCACAAAATCTATTTGCATGACGAGGGCCTCAATCACTTTTTCCACCCCTTTCTATTTTTTTACTTCTTGTCTTTTTTTGAAGAGTTGTTTTTAATTCCTGTTTTTGATGTGTTTTGTCTTCTTGCTTGTTGTTACATATAAAGGTACATTTTTAATTTTTAAGACAATAATGTTAAGTTTTGCATTTTGATGCCAACCATTAAAATGTTTTAAAAAGAGGGGCATTTTTTTTGTTGTTTTCTTGAACTGACTTTTGATCTGTTTCATCCCACGTTCTGACAAATTTGTCCACATTCTCTGAACTAACAATCTCTCCCTACAGTCTCTCTGTACCCATTTTGCATGTTTTCCAATCTATGTAAATATTATAACAAATATAAAAATGTGTTTCACTTTTACATTTAACTTTTGTTTAAAAAGAACCCCATACTGAATAAAATGAAAGAAAAGCTATAAGCTGATATAAAGTGTTTCTTGAGCAATGATTTAGATTATGAAACTACTGTATTTTATTGGTTTAGTTAACAATCAAGTCAATAAAATGGAAACTGTATAGCTAAGAGAAGGCATCATAACTATTCAGGTAGCCAGTTAAGTCCTCTGGCTTTGTGATATTTTTGCATAGACTTTAGGGTTTTTTTTTTTTTAAAGCAAAATATAATGGATATTCTTTAATTTCAAGAGGGTATACTTTCTAGATTGACAAATAAAATATTCTCATTATTAAAGTATTACCAGTAATAAGCAATAAAATATTTTTCACTTTATTAATAACAAATTGTTCTTTATAGCATCTGATTTACTTTGTAGTCAAAGTAAGTACACACTAGACTGACTGCCCAGTGCCTGTCGCACTGCACGTCCCCTGGTGCTCGCCTGAGCTCCGCTGGTTCTTCCAGCTCTTTTTAGTGCTTTCAGCACTTACGTTTTTCCTTGCTTATACCTTCACTCCATTCTAATTATACCTTTTGCAGGGGAAATAATGTGACTTCATATTTAAGAAAGATTTCCTGAATCCTAGCAATGAATTCTCACAAAAAATATTAATGCTACTGTAAGAAAGACTTTCCAAAGTACAATAATCCACACCCAGGTCTGCAGAGGTGCGTGCCTCCTAAATTACGAAGAATCCCTGAGTGAATGACTCTTTATTAAACTGTTTGCATTTTTTTTCATTTCTATTTTCATTGTTACATGTTTAATAAACTCTTAGTAGCAAAAAATGAAACAATTAAAGTGAACTATTGAAAGCTTAACAATTGTATTCGGTTTTGATATTTTTATATGTTAGAATTATTTTGTTTAAATTAAACAGGGTATTTGATTACAAATTCATCTACTCTGAATCCTCGCAGTGAATTAAAGATTAGACATGAAGCATTCATTAATATGTGACATAAATCACTATGGCTATCTGAGTTACCATTTTGATAACGAGATAAAAAGACAAAAATAAATTTATAATAGCACATGCCAATTAAAAAAAAATCCTTGGAAATCTGTTGCATTGAAAAGTTCTAGATCTGCACTGACGTTGTAGGATACAGTTATTAGCCCTAGTGTGCTAAAGAAGACCGTGTCCATTTTCAGGCTCTGGAATATGTGGAGCCCCTGAAAACCATGATTTAATGTGATCCCTTGTTTTTCCTCTTCTGGTAAAACCACATCAACCTCAGTGCTGACATGTGGAGATCAGACACCCTCCGGCAAGCACAGTGAGCTAAGCTCTCGGGACTTACATTTATTTCACAGAACTGTCTTCAAGCTCATTTAACATTTTATTTAGCTATTAAAGATACTCACACCTTTATTTAGGTCAGCAGCTTGTATTCTGTTAAGTACTAAGCCACTCAGTCACAAGAGTTACCAAATCAATAAATATTTTTAAATGCTTAAAAGCACAGAATATCAAACCAGCCAATTCTTGTATTGTACTGGACACATTTTGAGCCGGAGAAAGAGGAATTCAAATATTCTTCAGAAAAAAATATGTAGTCTAGGCATCTTTTATTGAAAACTTTTTAAAAATTAATTTGCAGATCCAAGCGTGAGTAAAAATGGAGTCTAATTTCCTGATTGAGTATGTTCCAAACATTGGATCATTGTCTCTGGACGTAAAGAATATAAGTTACTTGATCATTTTTTTGTTGGTAACAGGAATCAAACTCAGGACCTTACACTTGCCAGGCAGGCGGTTGTGCCACTGAGCTATATCCCCAGCCAACATAAATTACTTGAAAAACTGCTCTTTGCAATCTACTCCCAACTTAGATTATCTGACCATTTATATAAAGTTATCCATTATTTTTGATACCTCTACATCTTCCCTTGATGTCAGGGTGCGTAACTCAGGCGCTGGGCTCTGAGGTTGCCGATGACTTTGTCCAGGCCTCCTCTCTCCTCATCCAAGCGACCCAGTGGAGGGCTTCTCAGGGCAGAGCCATCACTCCTGATTCTCCTGTGCTCCTGACATCACTGTTCTGTCATCTCTAGACCAAAACACAATAGTATCATTTTCTTGTGTGTTTTATGATAATCAACACCATTCCACAGTTCAAATAAGAGCAATCTGAAATGACAAAAATGGCTCAAAGCAACACCTAAGATTTCTAGTTGTTTATTTTAAGAATCTAGGAGATTTTTATTAAAAGTTAAAATTATGAATGCCTTAATGTTAGCGTTTCAATATTCAAATGCAGGTTTACATTCTACATAGAGCTTTGTAAAACCTGCTCTGTAGATGTTTGTGTTTTTTTAAACTAAAAATGTATCTATGTGTTACATCCATTCACAAACACAAATTCAGCCAGTATTTCTGTATTTAATTGATGATTCTGAATGATAAACAAGGTCCATAAAAATGAGTGGAAAACATAAAAATTTCTTAAAATGCCTTTTTATACATACGAGAGCAAGATTCAACTGAGGCAATGCTTCTGTAAATTTGAAACAGTTAAATCCCAAACATTCAAATATGGGCAATGAACCATTTCATGAGTCCTTGAAGAAGAAGGAATCCAGGAAGCATATTTAAGGACATATATGACAATAATTATTCACTAGTATCATTAAGGGGAATTATGATCCCAAACACTGTTTGTCCGGTGCAAATAAATTCCCATTACCTGTTCTATATCTATTGATACTTTCTGTGTTAGTGTGAAACTTTGGTTTATCAGAAAGGTGGAAGAGTAATTAAGTTTAAAATCAAGGCGCTTAGTCAGACACCAGTTTCACTATTTTATTAACTTAAAAAACATTTATAATAGTTTCTTATCTGTTTAGGAAAAAGTGCTCATCGATGCAGTGTTTTCCTTATGATTCCAGTCCTTTCAGAACGGTGTGTGCTATGCAAGATTTAAAAACATTGCAAAAAATAGAAAATATAATCATGCTTGATAAAAGTTTGTATTTTCACTGGAAGTCATCTAGTGTTTTAAAATCTCTGAGAGTGACAATTTTAGTAAGGTCAATAGCAGCAGTTTAACCAAAGCAGAAATCATAAGTTACATACATAGCCCACACATTCTATGTGGGTTATTGGTGGCTGAATAAGAGACAGGGTTTAGAAGACAAGTTCACTTTAAAAGTCTCAATACAAATTGCTAAAGTACATTTCATATATTTTCAGTGAAGATAAGTGAACTCCTAAAATTTGACTATTAAACTGATGATAGAGGGCTGGGGATATAGCTCAGAGGAATAGTGCTTGCTTGGCAAGTGCAAGGTCCTGAATTCGATCCCCGATGGCACAAAAAACAAAACAAGAAAACCAATAAAACGATAGAAGATAGTGGTCAATGGAAAGCTATCTAATATATTAATTTCATTTATAAAATATCTAGTTCTTTTAAAATACAAAGCAAATAGTACTTATTTGACATTTCTACAGTAATTGTTCTATAAAAATGTGCACGGAATACACAAGCAAGTAATGTCTAAGATGAACCACTCTGATAAAACACTCTGAAAAATTCATTATTTTATCTTAATCTCTAGGGACTCTAGTTTCTCAGACTTTACTAGCAATATTAAGTAGTGTTGTAGGTCCAGGAATTTTATCTTAGTATTTAATATTCCCTATAATATTAACCTCAGTGTTTCTTCAAACCAAACAAATTATTTCTCACAAAATATTAGAATTTGATAAAACTTTTAGAAAAGACTTAATATATTCAGTGCTTAGGTAAGGTTGATCTCTTTTAAAAGTTTGAAAAGGCAAATTGGAAATTAGAATCATCAGACTCTACTTTTACGTCCTATTTGCAAAGAAAAATAAGTTCTGCTCAAAATATCTCTTTGAATCTTTTTTCATATTCACAGTGTCTCCTGAAAATGCCCACTTCACTGTGTGAGAAGCACACAACATAGCAGGGTTTCTCAATGTGCGTCTGTATTGTTTTCCAGGTGAACAGGATGGTTCTACCAAGATTTCATTACTGTTCACAGTTGGTGCTTTGTAATTCTATGTAATTTTAATTAAAGAAGAATTCTGAAACAGCCTCCCTCTGTGCTACCTCCAAGCATACAATTAGCAGAGTACAATGTCTGCTGTGAACAGTCAGTTAATGATTTCAGTTTAATAATTTATTATTGCTTCTTCAGTGCAAACCATACTAGAAAAATAAGTATTTTTCTAAAACTGTATGTAACGAGCAAGAATTTAAGGGGCACAGTTTAACAGTTTCAAAGGGATTACAGTCTCTGGGAAAGTCCAACCTCTCCACAAACCCCCAAATCTTTACATAGGAGCCAATACCATTTTCTCTCTTGAGGACTGCAAGAGAAAATATATTTAGGTTTCCTTGTTAAATGTAGCTGTGTCTAGCAGACGATGGCTTTGTCAAAGCATCCTCCTCTCACTACTTAAAAACAAGACATTCTCTCAAATACATCCTTGAGGGAGGGAGGCGTGGTTGTAAGTTTATACACTAGTATTAAGACAATTTAAATGTCTTTTTTTGCAGAAGTCTCTAAGTTTTGCCCTGAGCCATTTCCCAATTTAAAAGATTGGAGCCAAATACTTGAGCTGTAACTCTGATCCTAAAATGATATTTCCTTCAATAAAGTCACTTTATTATTATAGTAGAAAAATTTAAATGCTTAAATTAGTCATTCTTTTATCTAATAAGTAGTGTAAAGCAGTTTCTAAATAATCACCAGCTCTTTCAATAAATTTACTACTGATTTTTTTAGTAGGGGAATTGAACTTAGGACCTTGTACTTGCCAGGCAGGCGTTGTGTCCCACTGAGCTATCCCCCTGGCCCTCTTTCAATACATTTGTAACATATTTAGTACATTCTGAAAGTTGATGCCTCAATTTGAAAGTTGTAGAATTTAGTTTGAAAAAAAATAGTTTAAGTTAAAAGCAAAAAACAAACACCATACCTTTTATGGATATTGGAACTCGAACTCAGGACCTTGCACTTGCCAAGTAGTCACTGTGTCCCTGCGCTACATTCCTGGCCCCCAAAAATATACTTTTAATGTTTTTTTAAGTGACACTCAATATTGGTATTAAGAAAAGTAATATACTTGATCTGATTTTAACAGAAGTATTTTACTTGTGTTCAAATTCATAGTTACGCATATACACAGACATATATTTCAGTGTACATAGTAGGTACAGTTGATCACTAGATTAGCTTTTTTCTGTAGATGTACATGCACTCTTTCACACTGACTGAAACTATCCTGGTTCCCTTATATATCATTTCTAGATCATTGCTGAGAACTTAATCTTAGAAAAGATGAAGGACTTTATAATTGTAAGGACTTTATCTTAGAAAAGCAAATAACACCTGACTGAAATTCAAAGTTGTAGGAATTACATATACACTAAATTTTAACACTTTATACGTGAACCTGGTTTTAGCCTATCACCTATATATGGGAATAAAGAAAAAGCAAAGACAAAGTTAAGATTAGGAATATACTAACTATAGGAAAATGTAGAAAAATATAATTTCTTTGTTCTCTTTTCCCAAATGTTAAATGAAATGAATGAATAGCCTAGACCTTCAAAAAATATCATTCAAGTAAAATTCCTCTAATGCAACAATAGGAACTCAAGGGCACATGACTTTACTGTCCAAGCTTTCCTTTGACAATCCTTAAGCATTGAAATGTGACTTTTTACACTAATACAATTCTACAATTATGTCCCCAAAGGAGAGCATAAATGACAGTGTAATCGTGCTGCATTTCATATAAAGCTTACTAGTAAATAAGAAGGAAAAAACAGTTTACTCTAAGTAGCCCTGAAATCATTGCCCTTAGCTTATGGATCATAAATCCTGTGTGTCATTTTTTTTAAAAAAGTAACCTGAAGAATCATTGTCATTACACTGCTCTTTTGGCTTTACTGTCACTTCAGAAGTGAAAAAAAAAGTTCTAAAATTTACACCTACTTTCAATTTGCCCAAATGTGTAAACAAAATTGTAAACAGAATTTTAAATAGAAAACAATGGATGCCTTTTGCTTTTTTATGAAACTGCTCTTAGTATAGTTGCTTAAGAAACACTTTAGCAAAAACAACAATTTAAACACCTATATTAAAATCATGCCCTCCTGTCTCTAAAATTGAAAATGAATTCTTTGTTTCCTTATGTGCTATACTTAAGATAAAAACAATTGCCAACATTTTTTTTAGATATCCGGGACAGTGGAGGCCCCAAACCAGTGATGGTGTATATCCACGGAGGCTCATACATGGAAGGTACTGGAAATTTATATGATGGGAGCGTCTTGGCAAGCTATGGCAATGTGATTGTCATCACGGTCAACTATCGGCTTGGGGTACTTGGTAAGAAGTCTGTCTCTTTCTCACCTTTAATCCATGAAGTATGTGATATTTTTCTTTTGACTTCCTCTACGTTTAATCCCATTCTATGCTTGTTGACTTTTTTGACCATGTAATTTTCATAGTTCCATTGAGTTCTACAAATTTTCTCGAGTTATGCGACCAAAAAAAAAAGCAAAGGAAGAGTTTGAAGTGTGAGACTAAGTGAGATGGAATCCTTCACATTAGAGAGAAAGGTGCTTTCTGGTTTGGCGTCACAGAATGATGAAAGATAGCTGGCGAGGCCCTCCTTACAAATAGTTGGTTCCTGAGCCAATGTTTCCTCCTTCTACTTTTCTTTTTTACAATGCTGTAACATTGTTTGCGGTTCGCCATGAACTCAGAAACACATTTATGTTCTCTTCTAGAATATGTGTATAGAGTGAATTTAGGGAATGATTGTTTCCTGTTGGTTTGTAGGCTTGTATTTTTTTTTCTTTTTCATCCAAAAATAATTTGGAACATTTTCTCTGAATTTATTTTGCTTGAATGTTTTAATTTGGAAAAATATGCATTGATTTGAAAAAGTGACAAAAGGTTTAACAATGCATACTGTTGGCTAACAAGCTACAAAAGCAAGGTAGACATTCTTAATTTTGAAGAAAAGTGTCAAGAGGATTATTTGTAGAACACCTTTCCATTTAGTCTGAGGTAGGCATGTTGTTTCACACACTAAGCAATTTATAAAAGATAACTTTACTCTTCTATAACCAGAAGTTTGTTATAGAGCTGTTGCAACTTAAGAAGTAAAATTACTATATAATCTAATAAATGTGTATCTTTGGTATTTTAGTTAATAGCACTCACCAAAAAATACAAGTCCTTTGTGAAAGATTTGATTCTTTAGTTTCCAATGTTCTCAAAATTTTATCCCATGCCAAACAACTCTGACAGTATAATTTATCATCTTATCTGGATAGAGATACTTTGCTCTTCCATTCTCCATTTTAAATAATTTGAATTTGAATTATATTTTGTTTTAGAATTTTAAAATAATATTATATATATTTATAATCTAGGCATATTGAGGATCATATTATTTTCCTTGTTCAATGTTATTGTCATTCTAACTTCTTTATAATCATAATTCTATATTTATGCTTATAAAAATAATTTGTGTCACTTGTTTATACATCTTTGGGAAGGAAATATATTTCTAGTTTGTTATTGCCCTTGTTGGCTATTTTGAAATTTGGAATGTGATGCATGCTGCTATTGCTCTTCCTGTTTCTTTGTTTACTACTCTCTTTAAAATCATATACTATAGATACATATATATAAAATATTTTCATGGTATTGCTCAAGTACATGTTAGTTTCCCACAGTGTCTAATCATGCGTTGTTTTAGACATTCCCTTCATTTCAAGGAGCGAGGTTGAACGTTTTCTCATCAATGACAACTACACATTAGAAGATATATAATGTTTACATAATGATAAATATCTTAATGATAAATATCATGTTACTAATTTATTATGAGCTGTTGAATGTGTGGGTTTTAATACCTTCAATTCTTTTTGATTGAACTACAATATTGTTCATAGTACAACTTTTACTCATTACTATTAATATTCTAATTCATTACTATTCTAATTTTTCTGAATTTTCTAGTTGAAAGTCCTAGTAGTGACCAGTAGATTGAAAATTTAAGATTAAATGCCTATAGTGATTACTGTTTTTAAAGGGCTAAAATATCAAGTTAGTCATATATATATATACATATTTTATTTAATATGTCTTTTAGCTACATCATAGGTGGCCTTTTTTAATTGATGGTACTTGCCTAATATATTATTTCATAAAATAAATTTTGTGCTTTGATAGAAGCTTGCTTCCTTTCTCTTTGTCTCTCTCCCTCCCAGGCTGGCTTTCTTTCTTTCTTTCTTTCTTTCTTTCTTTCTTTCTTTCTTTCTTTCTTTCTTCTTTCCTTCTTCCTTCATTCCTTGCTTCCTCTCTCTCTCTCTCTCTCTCTCTCTCTCTCTCTCTGACTCCTGCCCAAAACTTATCTTTAACTGAATGGTTGTACCGCAGGACAGCAGATTCCAGCTAAAAAATGAAGAACAGAATCAATTGCTTGGTCTGTATACTGGTAAACAGCGTTGGTGTTGGTGAAAGATAATTTTCTCAGTATTATATATATATATATATATATATATTTGGCCCTGCCAAACTCTAATTTTTAACCTGTAATTGAATATTTATTCCTTTTAAACATATATAATTGACCTAAGGCTGTGCTTTAATGACTACCTCACAATATGACAAAGTACAAACTCAGTGAAAACTTTGCAGGCATATCTTGATTCATTCATACTAGAACATATGGTTTTATTATCTTCCAAAAATATGTGTTATGCTTTGTGAAAATGAATTCACATGGAATTAATTTATGAAATATGTTATCATAAAAATTTTAGCACCATTTTCAGGAGTGCCACACTAATTCGGATAAATAGCTCATCTCACAAGACCACAACAATGAGGACTATGGAGTTGTGAGGTTGTTGTCATGAATAATTTCTCTAATGGGAACAAGATAAGCCAAGGTTTTGCTGTGGGCTTCAAAAGTATTGCTTGTACTTTGCCTTTGAGTATCAGATTAAATAGAAAATAAGACTAGATTCGATATTAGAGGAAACTCTGATATAAAATTCATACCAATATCTAGTGTCCGGGGTTCCAGTTCAAAGTAAAATTGTACTTATTACAAAGTAGGAAGAGCATAGAAGAAAAATATGCATCCTCTGATAACAATGCTTTCGAGACCCAGTAAAGCTCAGAATTAGTTCCTCCAGGACCTTTCGTGGATTTGTTGGAGTAGTAACCTAGACTGCCACTATTATGGTGTCACGTCTTTTTCTCCCCCTAGAAATGCTACTGCTGATGATAAGAAAATCTACTAACCAGGCTGACACAAACCACACTTTTCAGTATCTACCTCTGTCACTTCCCCTATCTACCGGAGAGCTCAGTGCTCTGCCCTGAGTGCTGCCGGTCTGTCCCACATCAGTTCAACATGCTGCTACTTCTTACAGTGCATACACTTTTTTCCTCAGCCATTTGTGACATAAATTCTTCCCACATTTAAATTCTTCAAAATCTGCTATTTCATACATCATTACCTACTTCTTCAAAATTACTTGTAATGATTATTAGTGTAGCACTTTTCTAATATTTAATGTTTGGTTCATAAAAGTTATTACCTTGCAATTTAGAAAGAAATGCTTTGATTGTACATTTCTTTATTCTTTGGATTTTTGAGATAGGGTTTCACTTTGTGGTTCAGAATGGCCTTGCCCTCATGGCTGTGTGTAGCCCATGCTGGCCTCACACTCACAGCAAACCTGCTGCCTCAAGCTCCCAAGTACCGGGATTATAGGTGCGCACCACCAGTCCTAACCTGATAATTCTTCAAGAGGAAAATAATCAATAGTAAATGTTTTGATTGTAAGACAGGCAAATATGTTTTCTTATGGGCAAGAAATAGAAAAGAATGTAGAACAAAGTGTTTATTATTGTGAGACACAATGCTCGAACATTTGTGAAAATAGAAATTATTCAAATGACAATGTGTTTTCAAATCTCAAAAAATGAAAATTTGCATTAACTCATTTAGTATTAAAATGTGTTTCAATAGCTCTCTAAAATAAATTTAATTACTTTTTGAGTAAAAGGAAAATGTTAGTACTGTTTAGGCATACATAACACTTTTTAATTAATGGAAACTTGATGAGTTACTTTTGTCTCGATAGGGATATTTTGAAGAGATTTATGCAATCTATATTGTGTGATCTCTAATTATTTCCCATGCAATTCATTTTAGACAATATTTCAGGGGTGTTTACTTATATCTTGAAACTTGGTAATGTTTTAGGAAAGAATTTAATTAAATATGCTACCAAGTAACACAACACAAACACAAGGAAAACTTTTGAAGCAGTCTCCTCTCTACTGGTATTTAAAGAATTGGTTTATTTTATAATATCATGTATGACTAAATAATTCAAAACAAACTTTTGTAACATTATATACCAATTTTAATAAACTCCTGAATACATTTTAATTCTATTAGACTTTGTTAATGAGATTCATTAATTCTTATAACTAGATTTTTATATGTTCATAATGCTTCAAGTGTTATCAAATAACAGGAATAATTATAGATTACTCCAGTCAGCTGTCAACAGATAACACTTGGTTAAGCAATTTTCTATGAGCAATTAAATGTAAAGTCAACATTGTCCTTATTTTTAGAGAATTTCCGACTTACCTGAGAGGAGAAATAAGCACTCTGTAGAGAATATCATTGATCTTGTACTTCATATTTGTAACAATATGTTTATTCATTTACATGTTGAATCACTTTATACATAAAAAGAAAAATCAGAAAAAAAAAGAGAAAGGAAGCACAGAATACCATATGGATTAAGAAAGATGCACTCACAGAGATTCATATTTGAATCCTAACAGCAAAGAAAAAGATGATTTTTTAAAGTCTATGTCATGCTCAAAATTTATAATGAAAAACATTTCATTCCACAAGCAGTAAAATGTTTTATCTTTTTATTCTTGTTTTATTTTGTTCACTGTTTTTATTTTTGTGTGGCTCAAAAACTCTAAAACAATACCAATGAACAAAAACTCCAAATGTCACCTTATATTTAGGGAAAAATACATAACCTCATTTCAAAGGTTCTGTTCATAATGTGCTATCATCTGTCCACGTGTGGTCTTGGGACATTCAAACAAAAAGATTAAGTATGTCCTTTGAGTCCAAAATGTCTTCATGAACGTAGTAGCCCTTCTGCAAGACCATGAAAGGTGAGTCAGCCCTGGTTTTATTTGAAAGGAAGGACATTCTTTCCATTTATTCATATTCTTACTTTGAAAAGTGTACGTAACTATGACAAACGCATGCACAGGTAGGGGTTGCCGAAATCATGAAACAGAGCAAAGGACACAGAGACTTAGGCCACGCTCATTTACCTGGAAAAAAAATGAATATCCTAGTTGTCAGCAGAGTAGTAAGAGTAAAAGGATAAATTTCAAGAATATTATTATCATATAAGGAAAAGTACATAAAAATAAAATGGTCCTTATTTTACTATACACAGAAATTCATCATATGGGTTGTACTAATTTTATTTGGGGTGTGGAGCAATGTAGGAATTGTATAATAGTCTGTACATTATGAGAAGAGGCAATAATATCTTCAGTGTATGATTGTTTATAGCGTTCTTCTGTAAGAGCCAAAGACATAATAATAAATGCCCACAACTTCCATAGTGGCATTTGAGCGAAGAGCTAAGCAAACCCAATTGAGCTGAGATGTTTGGTGATTTCTCTTATGATGGGATAAAGGTAAGCACCAATTTAAAGGAATGGACATTTAGCGTGGTTCATAGATTTCTTTTCTCAAATACCAGTTGTCTCAACTGAGTTTTAATAAGGGTATGAGGCAATCAGTTTTAAACTGAGTGCTAAAATGATCTCTCTGAGTGGAGGTATTGTTTGTCCTTTGAGAGAAAAAGCTTTGGATAGGGGATATTATTGTTTTCTTCCACCTATTCCTTCCAAAATAATATTAGGTGGCTTGAAGTCAACTCAACAATGTGGTTATATAAAAAATTAGAAATAACCTGAATGTCATCATGGTAGTTAATGTGAAAATTAGTTAGAAGAAGATAAAAAATTCATATGAAGTACAATCTTACCCTCTTTCATTATAATTTGAGAAATGCTATGAACAGGCATTATACAAAGTGTTGAGGATATTTTCAAAAAGGGTATAGACCTGATCCCTATCTTTCTAGCAATTTGGGAAAGTAGAAAAAGATGGAAAAATAGAGAAATGATACCGCATCCATAGATAGTGAGTTATGGAAAAGTCGGCTGTTCATATCACCTGTACAAGTCCAGAGGGATGACACCTGCCATTCTATTCCAGAGAGTCAGAAAGGCTTTCTCTGAAGAGGTGATGCTCAGGTTTCCATTTCTTTCATCTACTGAGAAAACTAGTGTCAGAATTTCCCAAAGCCTTCAGATTGTCCGGTGGAAACTTTTCTGTTCTTAGTTGATCTCTCTCTAGCACAATACGGTTAGTTACTGGTCTCTTCCCGGCCTGCTCATTCTGTTACACCACTCTGGGGTTGCCTCTGTGTATTTTCCACTGATTCCTTCACTGTCTCTCTGAACTAGTCCTCCTGTTCAGACCTCTAAAGCACCATTAAGCAAAATCCTCAACTTTCTTTCCTTCTCCCGCTACAGCGTTTCTCTTGAGGACTTCGTGTTCTGCTGTAAATACAATCTCTATATAAGTGACTTTTCAATTCTCTAACTGCAGAAACTGCAATTTCAGGATGGGCCATTGTTCCAAATCAGAGCTTTTCTGTACTTCTGCCCGTAAGTCTCCTCATGCAGATGTCTAGTGAACACCTTAAACTTAACCTGTGTATAATCCCTCAGCCTTCCTTATCGCAGTGTCCTCCACATCTAGGTTATAGTAAGAATTGCAACAAGAGCAAAAGCAGAGCAGCTCCCTTCACTGGGGACTTGTGTTTTAAATACTATTTTAAACACTTTTGAGTGACAATACTAAATTCTCCCAAAAACCCAATGCGGTGGTGCTGTTATTTTCCACATTTTACAAA